>JAUBOC010000077.1:7877431-7898711 GCA_032275365.1 Anablepsoides cearensis
ATCATGTGTGGAACAATTATTACATTATACAACAAAAACAAAGCTTTATCATTAAATAACTCCCTTACTTTGTACAGCACTGCAATTGATTTGGCTATTTTTGTTCTTAAATAATTTATGTGAAATCTCCATGTCAGTTTTTCATCAATAATAACACCCAAGAACTTCACCTCATTGACTCTGCAGATCTCAACATCATCAAATCTAAATGGAACATTAATAGTTTTCTTTCTGTTACTGAATATCATATAGTTAGTTTTATCCAAATTCAATGACAATTTATTTAATTTAAACCAAGTTTGTATTTTAACAAATTCTGTTTGCATCATTTCCAACAGGCTTTCTATATCTTTTCCCAAACAAAAAAATGTGGTGTCATCTGCAAATAATACACATTTAAAAAGTCCCGACACATTTACCAAATCATTCACATATAATATAAACAACTTAGGTCCAAGTACAGATCCCTGAGGCACTCCACATGTAATATTGCAGAGTTCAGAGTTTACATTTTGTATTTGAACAAACTGTTTCCTGTTTTCCAAATAACTAGATACCCACTGTAGAGCTGGTCCTCTTATACCATATTTATTTAGCTTTTCAAGGAGGATTATGTGATCAATGGTGTCAAACGCTTTCTTTAAATCCACATAAACACTAACACAGTACTGCTTTTGATCAACAGCTGTTATTTGTTCAATTAGTTCCATGAGAGCCATTGAAGTTGATCTATTAGTTCTAAATCCATACTGACTGTTACTATAAATATTTTGTTCATCCATAAATTGATCTAATCCGGTCACAAATAACTTTTCTAAGATCTTTGAAAACTGTGGCAACAATGATATTGTCCTATAATTTGTAAACACACATTTTTCACCATTCTTTTAGAGAGGGACTACTTTGGCTACCTTCATATTGTCTGGAAAAATTCCAGTTGAAAATGACAAATTATAGATATATGTAAACGGATCAATAACATAACCCATTATTACCTTCACAAGCATCATGTCCATGTCCACCCAGTCTTTTGATCTTTTGTCAGCAAAGTTTTTTACAATCTTCATTATTTCTTCTCTATCAATTTCACCAAGAAAAATACTATTGGTACAACCCTTGACTGTATGGCCGACCTTCTTATCCACAGGATTCACAGACTAGGAATTTGCTTCGGTAAAAATGTGCAATAAGTATAAAATATAACAAAGAAAAAACAAAGTATAAAGGACAAAATATAAAATATATGTACTCCAGTTCAATACAGTAATCAGAGCAGACAATATAGTTAGTGCAAATAGATCCATGGGTAAAAGTGACCAGAAAAACAATATAGTCAGGGTTGTGCTATTTAAAAAAAAAAACAGTGATAAAGTTGCCAAGGCAGAGTTATAGAGGGACGTGATTCTAAATGTTCAAGAGTCCGACGGCAGAGGGGAAGAAACTGTTCTTATTTGTTTCTTTTCCTCTACATATTACATCTTACTAGTGAATATTGCTTTCTACACAAAACATCAGTCCCATTTCTGTTGGGGAAATTCTGATATGTATTTAGTTTATTGCAAAGTGACAACAGAAAGAATTACATTAATATTTTAATAGTAGATTTCAGCCCTGTTATCAGTCTGATTCAGGTTAAGGACACCGTTTTCAGTCTCTGTGTTGACCTTTTGTGTGAGAGTTGAAGTCAGGTAGGTTTTGTTCAGGTTGACTTACCAAAGCTAAAAACCTGCTTCTGGCAAACATAAAAAAAATCTTGAAGAGTTTTGCTGGATTCTGGAGCTTAAATTTACTTTTTGAACTTGAGGAGTGATGTTTTTGTCGTCGCAAAAATGCTCAGGCTTATTTAATGATTCATCTCACTTGGACAGGAAGCAAAGCGTTTTTGAGACGCACTACATACTTGTTACTTCTAATCCAGTTCTGACACATGCCTGGGAGTTGGTCTGAATGTTTACACCATCTAAAACTTGATTATTTTTCTGTGCAGCACAAGGCTTACACAAGTCTGTCACTGACACTGAAGGGCTTGGTCCTGTTCACCCAATGATACTTGGGAGTATTTTGGTTTATGTCTTGTGTGTGCTGTCACAGAGTATTGTCAGAATTGTATCTGTATATATGTCCGTAGGAAAAAAAAGCTGAATTTTGATCTTTATTTATTTTGGCACAATGATGTATTGCACAGAACAGATGGCATAGAGTTTTATTTCATCCTATTGGAGGCTGTTGTCTGTTTTTAGACACATTGGCATGACTTTGATTTAGCTTCTCTGTACAGAAAAGGAAGTCACTGAAAATCTCATATTTTTTTGTTAAAGACAAAGGTTATGATTTCTAATCCATTAGAGTAAAATAGATCCTCACACTTCAGTGTGTCTTCCTAGTTAAATAAATGAATTAATCGGATATTTGTGAACAACATTGACTCTGTTAATGGGGAAACTACGGAGAACGTAGAAACGATCGACACAGCTGCATTAGTCAGCCAGCAACCGGTGGTATTCAGGCCCGCAAACATTAACTATGTTCTCAGAACTGCACAATGAATCATTAGCCATTTTCTTTTTTGTCATGGAAAGATGATAGCTGGGAGCAAATTCATAAACAACACAAAAATGTCTGCCTTTGCTTTAACAAAAACTTAATTACAAAGAGACTGCATTTAGAAAATTCTCCCCCTCGCACATGTGTTACATCATGTATCCAAACATATTATAGCAATTTGAGCCTGGCATGCTTCAGTGGAAATGAGGACAAAGGTAATAAATATTGATATGAGTCGATACATTTTTTGCTAACAGAGCAGGATTGTAATTTTGCTCCGATTTTGTTTCAAATCCGTATGTTTTTGTGACCTACTCTTTTAATTGTTGATGCTCTGAATAATTGCAGCCATTCATTATGTTCCTGTGTAATTATGGTTGCTCTGGCAGAGCTGGAATACTAATGATTGTTCGGATTTGCTGGCACGAGATGATGGTTGGCTCTTGTATTAGTTTTGGTTTCCATGTAAGCTGGTGCAGCTTTTGGCCTCTCAAATGTAACACACATCCATTTTTTTAACACTAGAAAGTAATTTCATTTTCAGTTTAGAGAGGTGATCAATTTGTTAATGTTTTTTTGAGTCTCAGTTTTTGTTCTGATCGTGACTCCAGAACTAAAATAGCAAAAACATGCAACAGATTTTATTTTTCTACTTCATTTATGAGTTTCTTGGTCTGAAACTTGTTAAATATGATTTATTTACAGTATAATCAATGTTGTTCTATGGCAATTAGATTTTGTATCTGTTTATGGCTAAAATTAATTGATTTGCATGTAGGTACAATTTCACAAAGATTTAAATTCATTATTAAATATACATTTTTTTTTTAATTTGTTTAATTTTATTTTTAGTTTTTACCAACATCAGTCAAAACTCTATATAATTTGTGTATCTTTACCCTGGTTTGAGAAACTAAAACTAATATCATTATGTTGTTCCTGAAAACTGTTCTGTTTAAGATAAAATTTGTTCTTCTGCTCCAGGTCAGGCAGAAATGGTGGCGATAGAACTGAACCTCATGAGAGAAAGTAGAAACAAAGTTATTTGTATCATGATGTTATTTTGCCCACAAACTTAGGAAGTGCTTTGTTGCCAAGAATACAAAAAAAGTTAACTATCACAGTGATAATGAGAAGTATAATTTAAGCACAGTAATGTGGTTTGGTTAGCCTAGCTGCAAACCTATAGTTTTCTCTGCAAATGCAATTTAGTGAAACCACTCAGTACATTTCTGTTCTAAATGCTGTGTTTTTGCTTTTGTTTTATATTAAAACAAATGTATTTCTTCAGCTTTGAGTATACCATGCCAGAAAAGAGCTTTTATAGGCGTACATATTGAGGGAGAACTTCTAAAAAAAAACTAAACAATGTCTTTGTTTTCTCATTGTCATTTTTGACTTAAAACCTACCACTTTTTAATACACAAGAACCTGCTTCTGTTTGCATCTTTGTGCTTGTTAAAGTATTTTTTTTTTCCATTCACGGTGGATATTGTTGTTTCTGTTCTGAATAACATATCCTTTGGAGGTGGGAAGTTTTTAAATAAAAGTATAATGGGTGGCAGTGTGACTCAATATTAAGCTGCCTCAGGGGAGGATTGGTGCTTATCTCTGACCTCATGTAGAATGATGTGGTTTCCCAGCATACATATATACATAACTGAGTTGTTATCAGTTGTGTTACAACTCTATAAGCTTATGAAAATTGTAAAGATATTCCTTTTAAATATAGCCAACTTTCTAAAAACACAAAATTAAGCCAGACTGGAAAAAAATCCAAAGGGGAATGGCACTTTCCTTCTAAATGCCATTTTTATGTAAAATTTCTGTGCATTGATTCAAACAGCTAATAGGAAGTAATTCTCACAATAATATGAAAGAAATACACCAAGGATCCCTCTCTCTGTGCATCTTACACACTTCTCCCGTTTCAGCTAAAGAAAGAAACGGGAGAACAGGAAAAGCGGAGATATCCCATGGCGTGCACACCCACAGCTTTTGAGTTCACCATTATATTTTAAATTATTTTTGTGTGTGGTCTCACATAACTTCATAAGAGGACATTTTGAAGAGTTAAAAACTGATTACATCTATTGAAAAACTTTTGCACATCAATTTATCTGATAAGATTAAATTTTAATGCAGCAGGGGGATTTTTTTCCCCCTCTCTTCCAATCTACAGGCTTTTTATTATGTACTGCCTTTGAAATCTATCCCTTAATTAAAATTTTGCGTCATTCAAAGAATTATGTGGAGCTGCCGGGTTAAGCAGCTTTGCTGTGATGCCATGAAAATACATTATGTGTGAAATACTCCATGTAAAGGCACTTAGAAAGTGAATATTTATCATCAAAAATGCATTACTTTCTATCACTGGATAAGTCTTACTGTTTTGCATGGTATAGTTAAAAAATAAAGTGTGTTTTTACACATTTATCTAAAAAAGTTCAGATTTGTGGCATGACAGAACAGAAACTTTATATTTATGGACTTCTGTTTACTTATTGCTAAAAGCATAATGGTGTATTTGTCAAGCTCAAAGGAAACTCTCCAGTTTTATTATTGCTTTTTACTTTAAGGTGAAGGTGGACAATGATGTTCTTGTCAATATTTGTGTTTGTAACCAAAATGAATTTAAATGAAACTTGCCCAAAGTAAATATTGGATGCACATCCACAACTTTTCAAGTCAACCCAATTTAAGACTCAGTCACAGCCAACTGGATTTGGAAAACACAACTTGGTAATAATTCTGTCAATTTTACAGATAATGTGCTAAAATGTGTGTGGTTGTAGATGAGTCATTCACAACACATATTTCATGTGCTGCTTATAGTAAAGGATTGTTGATTCAAAGGTACATATCCGGCAAAATCCACATTTTTAGCTGTTAAATACATTTTGTTGTGTACTTGGAGTTTCTAGGAGGCAGAAAAGTTTAATTTAGTCTCTCCTGGTGCTGCATAACCTTATATTCTCTTGGGTCATATTTATCAACCTGTTCAGTTTTCTCTGTTTCAGATAATAGTATTTGTGATGGAACAGATGGATAAGGTCTGGACTTACCTACAGTTTTGCTGTCTTTATTTTCCTCTAGCTCCAGCGTAAAATCTGAATTGACAAGTCTTCCCTTTTTGATATTATTTAATTTGTAAAAAACTAACAAAAAAAAAAAGTCAGTGCTGCTGTGTAGTCATAAACCCCTCTATTAAACTACAATGAACTACTCAGAATGCTGGAGGTGGGTGGGGTGTGAAGTGCCTCGTTTGGATTTAAAGGGACAACCTCAAAACGAGTTGATCTGAGACACAGCTCAGAAAAGGGGTGAAAGAAGGGCTTGTGGAGTTAAGGAGGAATTCAAACCAAAGCATTGCAGTTCCACTTTATATAGACCCCAACTGAATAATTTAAATGTGAAAAAGGATTTAAAAAAATACCCACTTTCAAACTTTAGCATCAACCTTTGCACTTAATTCTGTTTGCATGTTAGCAAAAAATTCATAAACCACTGAATGGATTTTAAGAAATCAATTCAGAAAGAAATCATCAAATGTACATTTACACCTGAATACCATTTGGAGTCAATCTAATTCCAGATGGCTTCCAAAGCTACTTGAATTTAGTCATTATAAATTGAGCTATTTAATGTGGTAGTAGCTGAGAGTCATACACAACACACACCCTGTGACATGTTGCAATGTCACACAAAATTGTACCTATTTTTAAGGTTAGACCAAAAACGACTGCAACTCTGTCGTTTTTCTACATAAGATGATCTTATGAATGGCAGCCGGTGATATGCCTTTTCTCAAACAATGTCATGGCTGTACTTTGTTTATTTAAAGCGTCATGATACAAGTAAGTTCAGCCCCTGCACATTTACATACTGTCAACAGAACACGACACCCAGCTGTCTTTCTAAATCTGTCATTTAAAACTTAAATCAGTGTTTAATTCATTCTGAACGGTTGTTTAAACATAGAAGCCATCATAGCATCCCGTCCTGCTCTAAAAGCTACTGACAGAGTGCCACAGGGTCTGGTCACTTTCATTATAACGGACAGCTGAGAAGATTTGGTTTCTGCTGCAGTCACCGGGCAGCTGTAATCAGGAGCATGGCTCTCTCGCTTGATCCTGCTCAGTAATTAGAAACAGGGAGGATGTAGAGAGGAGGATTCATTTACCCCTTGCATCCTTTTGTTTTTATAAGAATTTAATCTTGAGGTTTTTTTTATGCTCACAGTATGCCTGCTTCATTTTCTCTGTATGCTCAAAGTCGTTCATGTTCAGACTTATATTTGCACAAATAAAATATAAAAACGTAATTTTCAAAAACTAATGTAAAGAACTAAGTGTTACAAATTGTGTTTAGAAAAATTAGTTGTGAGGTGTGCTTTTTTTTGGTTCGCTATACTCTGTATGCCAACTGGGATACTTGGCTTGCTGCCCTCTCCGTGTGCACTGAGGGAATCCCAAATTCCTGTCGTAAAAAAGGCACAGGAAGCTGTGACCTCTTTTGAAAGACTATGAATCATCCTGTTATCTCCATCTCCTCAGTTGCAGGGACTTTCATTCCAGCGTATCGCTGTCGTGCCAGGGCTTGGTAAATGCAATGCTACTGGTTATGAGGTGGCGTTTCTCAGAATTGAATTGCAGAATCAAATTTGCATGCCTGCAGATACGCACATGATATTAAGCATCCAAAGCCAGGCGAACGTTGATGCAGGAGGGAGCCTAAACCACACAAAAGGTAGAATGATAGAAAGATCTGTTCAGTAATAGCCTTTTTAACTGTGTAGTCTCAGGCTGGAGTAATGAAGCGCAGACAGTCATTAGTATGCCCTATGGGTGTCTAGTCAAATTACCTCTTGGCCTTGCTGCTGTGACTCAAAACAACTAGCCCTTCCAGTCAGCTGATTAAATGCAGCAAATCTCTATGCTTGCTGATTTTCCCCTAATTGGTGTTGAAACCTCAAGCCAAGTTTACACTCAAAATATCATTCTTGGGATTTCCATTTAATTTGCACTATATTCAGCCTCACCAGGGATCTAATTTATTTGCAACTGCTAAATTTGAGAGACGGCTGCAAATGGAAACGATTCGACACTTTGGGTTCAGTTGTGCTGGAGTCTCCGTGCTGTAGCGTCTGCACAATGACTCGCATGTTTCATTTTAATTGGTTTTTATTTGTTGACACGCGTTCAGTGAGGGGTGTGCGTCGTCCTCACATCTGGATAAAGCGCGACTCAGAGCCACGGGTGTCTTTTGGACGTGCCAAATGACTCATTTGAAAGGTGGTTGCAGAATTGGTTTAACATTTGCTTTTGAAAATTATTAATCCTTATGTCTAATTACAGAGGCCTCATCGTTTATTTGTGTTAAACAAGACTTCAGAAGCATTTGTTTGATAGGAGGAGTAAACGGCAATCCTTTTTTCCAATCTGTGTGCAGGAAAAAGATGAGCTGCAAAGGTCACTTCATTACCTCTGACAGACATAATAGATATTTTACTTGCATCTCTCTGTCATGGCTACTGCCGGAATATATACAAAGGGTCAGACCCCACATCAACATTGCATCCTCAAGCATGAAATTATTTCCAAGCCTCTTTTAGTAAGCTGCCGTGACAATATGTTTGTTTTTTGTTTACTCGACAAAAGCAGATATTTTAGGGTAGTGGTGAAAATGCACAATCAGTATTACATCGAGTGTTCATACATGAACCAGGGAAATGGAAATTGTAAATCACGGGCAGTGTTCGCAGGTTGCTTAATTGAATTCTGGTGGAAAAAAAATAAAAAACAGGTTTAAGCTGGCCTGCTGCCAACATACTGAGTAAATCTTGCTTGTGCCAAATTAGTGTTTTCCAAGTTAGATTTAAAATGGTTCATGCTGTGTAAAGCTGTTTAATAACGGCTGTTATGGATAAATGAGAACAATCTGCATAAAGAATTTGTTGGTGAATGTTCCCAGAAAAACTACAACACTGTATGTCTTCATGTGTGGTGACCTTCGTTTTTTTTTTTTTTTTTTTCCCTGTGAGAAAAAGACAGATGTGATTTTTTGCGCCATTAATGATGATGACATTTCTAGATGTCTTTTTAAAATAGACCACCTTGCCTGTCTTTGAGACTGGAGTCGGGACACCTGGTGGTCAGAAGCTGGCCAGGGGCCCAAGAGATGGAGAAAAGCCTAACCTTTTAAAAATAATACGAGATTAGGTCATTCATCCTTGTCTCAGCATTTTTCATTGTTGAATTTGGTGTGATGGGGAGGATAAAAAAAAAATGAAATCACAGCAATCTGGAGGCATCTGCTACAGAAAGCTAAACTCTGAGATTAGGTTTCATGCCGCCCATCTAAAACATACAGCACAATACATATAAAGCAGCAAAATGCTGGGAGGACGTATTGCCCCACAGCATGGTTCTCTTCTCTGACACTTTGCACCAGTTATTCCCCAAAGTGCAAGGTCAGTTCTTATCTCAATTAACATATTGATTCTGTGAAGTCATTGTGTGGAGAATGCTACAAGGTATTCCAGATTGTTTTTCCCTGTCAGGGTTTTGGCTATTTGCAGCATGTTACATATCACATTGCTGTCTGCTGAGTGACTAACATTTGCTGAAAAGGCAGTTCTTATCTGAAAACCATGTCATTATTTATTGTAGTTTAAGTAGCTCGACTTGAAGATTTTTTTTTTCAGAGGTAATGATTAAATCTTCAGAAGGCAATCCCCTTAATTCAGAACCAGAAACAATTTTGTGTTCCTCCTGACTTAATGTTCATATTTATATACTCTGATCCTCATGCTGTTAGTGGGAAATACCTGATGGTGTGCGGTGGATTTCTCATATGCAAGCCGCATTTCCAATTCCCTCAACGTTTCTATTTATGTATTTAAAATAACCACAGCTGTGTGTTTAAATAAAGCTTCAAACACCAGCTCAGTGTTAACTTTCTTCTTGCTGCATGCGTCACTTGATGACTAGAAGAATAATTATCACCTGACTAAATACTATAAGTGGTGATCTAAGAGTCACAATTATCACTTAAATTTCATTTTAAGGTTTTAGACAGGTTATAAAAAGTATCTGAAGGTGTGTTTGTAATGAAACGGGCGGTGGTGTTAGATTTTGTCATCTTCATCTAACCCGTCAACTCTGCTCGTTCTTCCGGTGCGTTGCCCGCCATCTGCACCAAACCAGATTTTTTTTATTGTAACACTTTTTCAGTGTGGGGATTAGCCTGTGCATCTTTTTCATCTTCTGCTTTGAAGGCCACTGCACTGATCATGAGAAGTTGCACTGGTGAAAGATTTGACATAATTTTGTGTTGATAGATGTTGGCTTACGTAATTTTCCTAAGCTCTGTCGTTGTGGATGTTTGAAGTCATTCTGTTTGGCTTAGAAATAAACATGTTGATGCCAGTTCAAATTAATAATGTCATATTTATGCGTTAGTCATGGAGTAAGCCAGTTGTGACTTTTACATTTACATTTAAATACATAAAGCAGTTCTCCTCAAACGGAAAGTTCCATAATGAAGAAAATCAGATGTACATAATAAAGTACATTTATTTTTTTACAGTACGTTACAGAGCCTCAAAAATATATACTAATTTATAGTATAGTATTTTTTTTAATTATAACTTAGTTTTATTTTCTTACATTTGAAAAAAAAAAATTTTGCTTTTACTTTGTTAAAATGTAACACCTCGTTACACGCCACATATTTAGTATTGAAGGGGGGGTATTATGTATTTTCCAGGCACATAGTTCAATTATATACCACAATCAAATAACTGTTACCTTCAGTTGTTATGAAAATGCTGTATATCAAAAATAAATTTGACTTTGCACCTCCATATTGGACTGTCTCTTTAAGAACATCCCACTGTTTCTGACACCCCCACTTCAGCACCTCTTTACAACAACGGTTTGGGGGGTGCGCTGTTGGGTAGAAGCTCGGCTGCAGACTGAGCTCCAGGGAGGAGCTTTGTGTAAACAGGCGGAGCTTTGTACCAGCAAGCATCTCCACATAACTACCACATTTTTTTATTTAAATAATTGAATTCAAAGCCGTATTTTTGCCATTATAGACACCCCAGGGTAGTATCACATTACCACCCATCCCTGCTTTGAACTCTTATCTATAAAGCCTTCAGCTTAGTATTTCTTTTTTTTTAAGAGCAAAATTTGAATAGATTTCTAAAAACAAAGTGTAAGCTATTATTTTAATGTAATCGAAAGAAGTAAACTCGTGTTAGATTCCAAAACTTTACACTGTGAGAAAATCAAAACAGCTGCAGGGAGTTCGAACCCTGGTCTCCATTTGTGAGTCAGATGCATCCGAGCCTCCAGTCTTAGACCTCATGTCATTCCCATTTAATATTTTCATTACACTGATTACACACGGAAGGCTTTCTAAAACCCATGTCATTGTTGTAGCAAATTTAACTCTCTGCCCTCAGGAAATTAACTGGGCGATGTTGACCTTTGGTGGGATGAAGATAAATCCCTAATTTCGGCGATAGCCTTTTTTTTTCTCTCTCTTATGGGGACACCACCATCTTGAAATAGAATAAACTGTTTCTTCATGCTTCACTTATGCCTGAGCAGTAAAACAGGGCTGTAATTAGTGCTCTGTGGCGCTCATCTGCCGCCACCTCCTATATTTTGTGTTCTTTTGCACGTCACAATTTAATGCCCGCAGTTAGTTCTCAGCAGGAACATCAAAATGATGCGTTCTGATCTTGATTCAAACTACTAAGAGTAATAATTTTAAAATTCTTTAAAATGACGACTCCTCTTGTTTCATTTTCCGCTCCTTTTCCTAATTAGTGTATTTTTGTTTTGTCACAATTCTTTATCCTCAAGCTCAGCATTATTTTGAATTTGTCCATTTATGAAAGGTTTTCTTTTCTCTTTTTGCATGCAAGAGAAGCAAGCACATGCATTATTCACTAGTTAAAGCTGGACACTTTAAAAAACAACCACCATACAAGATGAAATCAGTCAAAAGGGTAGAAATACCACTAAAATATTAACAAAGAATACCTGTTGGACGCCTTTTCCTTGAAAAATTTGCGTTTCTTATGGTTTTAAAAGCCGGAAATCACAGTGTCAAGTGCCTTGCTGCTACACAAACCAGTTTTTCTGCTGTGTTTTTTTGTTTAGTCTCCCACAACCAGCAGGATGTCACCTACCACACAATTTAGCCAACAGGTTCATTGTCTTAATAGGTTTTGTCTCCAGTATATAGTCACAACATAATTTAAAGTAATTAGAGTATTCTCTTTTTGCAAGAGAACAAAGTGTGGTTCATTCAAGTCATTTCACAGACAAGAATGGTCTTTAGCTTTTGTATTGAAATAAAAATATAACAATGCAGGCTTATTATTTGAATTATCCTACTCCTTAATCACTGAGAGTGTCTTTGACTGTTCTTCCAAGCAGTGTGCAAAACCAGTCATTATCAAATTGTCTAGATAAATGTTAGATTTCTACGAACTGTGAGCCAACACTGCAGTTTTATTTCAGTGTGAATCTATTTCATTACCACTGCTGCTAAATTATTAACTGTGTAGATGTTTTAACACGCGTGTCTTTGTTTTTTGTGGAAAGTAAAGTAAAATACTCTATTCAGCAACTTTATAAATGCTTTTAATTGTACTTTTAACATTAAAACATGACCAGACCGTGTCAATGTGGTGCCATAGGCAAGATTTCAGGTGGTGCCAGTTTACATATTCACATATCAAATAAAATAGTTTTAATATTTTTTTTTTATCTTTCGAAACAAGTTTGTCTAATTAAATTGTTAATTTAACTAATTTGAAACAGAATACCAGAAGTCTACTCAAAACTTTGCATTATCCAGCCATTTGAAGAGCGTTTGACTAAATTCTTAGGATTAATAAGACATAAAATCAGTATTTTTAGCCATTGTTTAAAAAATGTTTGGTTGGTGGTGGCAGCCATTTTGCCTCAAGTTGACGTCAAAGAGTCTGATTGGCAATGAATGAATGAATGAATGAATGAATGAATGAATGAATGAATGAATGAATAAATAAAAAACTACATTCAAAGATTACTTTCTGCAAGTTTCTTTAAAGATTTCCGGCAGTTCGTGAGATATTTTGGTAACAAACACGCACAGACTCGCACAGTAATTATTTTATTGCTTATGCTTTGGTGTTATTATTTTATTACTATATTAACTACATATAATGCATGACTTAAAATTCCTGCACAAAGTCATTGATCTCAGCTAGGCCCAGCAGATTTTTCACTTCCAGGTGATGAAAGCTGCAGTGCACAGAAAACGTTTGCTGTCAAGTTTCTCATTACTACATCATCCCCCCCCTTTTAAAACCTGCTGAGGATGCCAGACGAAGAATGATAGCCGTTCGTTGCGGCATCTGCAGAGCCCGATAAGCCGGGTCTTGCTGGTGTTAGTGAATCAAGACCCTCGACTATCTCCAAAAGCCTTGTTGCAGAGACCCATGCCAGATTTGGATCCGGATAAACTCTGGCATAGATAACTTAAAAAAAAAAAAAAAAAAGATGTTATGAGATGTTGTACAGGTCACCACACGGACCTTTCCTTTCATTCAGCTGCTTTGAATGCAGCTTGAAAATAAGCCATGCAGGCAGTGGGCTCTGTGGCTGCAGCATGCCCTCCAGCAGGTGTGATGTCAGAACAGTGTAATACAGGATTTTAAGAGACCTTGACTTGTGGATAACATGACTTCTGGTTGTGTATGGAGGTTTTGCACAAAACGCCTCAGGCTCAAGTGTGAATAATCACTGTCTGTTTGTGGCTCTATGAGGAGTAAATAAAGATACAAAATTGAGGATAGGTTATTAAAAGAGAAATTAAAACAAACAAAAAAGGAATGCTAGCAGAGCCTATTGTTTTAGGCTGTCTGGATTTGTAAGTATGCCATTCCTACAGTGGGAAAAATACTCTATTACTTTACCGAGCAATCTTACCTTACCAACTCTCTATCCATTCACTGCTTAGCTTTAAAGCTGTTCTGACTTTTTTAATCAAATGCGATAAAGCAACTGATGCACAGAAAATGATCTGTTACACAAAGTCTTTTTCTTAAAAAAAAAACAACAAAAACTTAGACACAAGACTTTCATTTCAGTGTAAAGTTCAAACAGCAGTAAAAAAACATGCTTGCTTGTTGAGACAGATTTTATAAATGATTTTACTGATGTCGGCCAGTTCAACTTGCAAATAATCTAAAATTAAAAGAGGAATCAGTTCAAAAAACAAGATTTAAAAAAGTAAACGTGCCGTAGGTATTTCAGAAATGTTTCAGCAATAATGTTTTTTATTTAGGGATGTTCAGGGATCGTTTTAGTTTTCAAAGTCTTGTAAAAATGAGCCAATTTGAAGAACTAATGGGACCATCAGAAATGTATTTTTGAAAGAAATAGGTAGAAACACCACATTGTTTCCTAACAATGCTTGTACTAGTTGAGCCCACTTTCTCTTTTGAAAAAAAAAAAAAGAAACTGTAAACAACTGGAAGTGTTCTTGGTGTTTGTTTCGACCATTATTGTTTATTTTCACAGAGTTATAAACCATAGGGTCACAGGTGGGCTCAGCTTTACTGTCAGGATATTTGGACCTCTCTCCACATTGATCCACTGAACCGGTGAAAAGGAAGAAATGTAACGAGTCCTCGCAGAATTAGCAGCAGTACATGTCCTCAATACTTGAAGGCTCTGTTTTTATTTGGAGGGTTCCTTTAGCTGCAGGGCTTGGGGTGAGTAAACTTTATCTCACCTCAAGTCCTGACCGTGTAGACTGGTCATTTTATGAGCAAAAACATGAAACGGGCAACAAATAAAGTGGCAGCTAAGATGAGGGCTTTGTAAGACATGGAGTTTAGGCTCATTAGAGGAGCTGACAGGAAGAGAAGGGAACAAAAAAATAAAATACTTTTTTGATTCAGCATTTGGCACTAACCAGTAGCAGCTGAGGTCATTAAAGCTGATATAAAATTAAATGGTATATATCGGAATTATAGAATGACATTACCTTCACTCCATTGTTCTAAAAGAGAAATATATACTGTGTGGGCCGTCACAATGTCTTAAACATCTTGTACTTTTCTTATTGTGGTCCTTCAGACTTTTTTATTGACCTAAACACCAAGTTTAAATGCACCTTTAGAGACACCCTAAACTGTGCCAACAGCATGGCATATAAATTAATTGGGGGAAAGAACAGCAGCGGCGTAACTAAAGTGTGCCCGCCTGCGGTTTTGCACAGGGGGTTGTACCCTTTTGTCTGCAGAGGTCTCAGAAATAACAATGCAATCCACTATACCTGAGCCTATTAGCCAATTTTGTAACTGTAGCAATTTAAACATCTTGCAGCTCCCAGTTGAAGCTACAATAGTCGAACTTCTTCAAGAGCTCCTTCCAGCTTTTGTACAAACCGATGTGAATGCACTGCTGAGTCAGACAGCTGGATTTTCTTTTTTTTTCAAAGCTTCTTTTTCACAGGTTTCACACTCAACAGTTGCTATGGTAAGGTGAGGCTAGGGACCATCAGCTTGCACCCCCCCCAGGAAGAGTGGACAGAGTAAGGAGCGCAGTGAATAACCTCCAACCACCCCCTGCTACCCCATGAAACAGTCTGCTCTGCAGAATGCTTTTCTGCAGATGAAAAGCCAGCCACCCTGTATAAGCCAAGCGATATTTTGAGCGAAGTCTGTCATTGTCATTTCAATGGGACCTCAGGATATTGTGTCAGCTTGTCAAAAAGGGCCATAATATGTCTCCTTTTTAAAAGTGTCCGAAAAAAATCTTTCAACGGAAAAAGTAAAAAGAAACATTCTGTCAGGCTTTTTCCTTTTTCACATCTCTTTTTATGCTACAACTGAAATTGAATTAGTTGCGATCTCAGGTTGGAGTTTGCTTCCAACTTGCTCCTCCGCGACTCACTTTGTCAGCGTTTTTCCTCCTATAAGAATTCATAATTTATCACAAACAAACTAGAACAAAGTGCTCGTGTGAGAGGAAAAACTGCACTGCGCTGATTTCTTCACATGCTGAGGCCTGCAGCGTGAATCTGACATTTGAAAAGGCTGAACTGTATGCAGCGCCTTCGAGCACGTTTTGAGAAAGACCCGCATGTTTTAATGCAATGACAGTATGGATTAAGATGTATAGATTTCTGGTTTTAGTTGCATGTAAGACTCCAGTTATAATTTGGTTCATTTTTTTCTGATCTTGTTTCTTCTTTGAACAACATTGTTCCCTTGAGGAATGTACCTTAAATATTTTAAAGTTTTTTTGGGGATGTGGTAGCCTAAAAAACTAAAAGCCATGGGCAGTTTGTACTGATCCCTGCTTTATTCACTATCTTGTTGAGTCATGTTGGACTCCCTTGGATTGAGAAAACACTGCTAAACAAAAAAGCTAATTGAAGTTCATCCAGCACATTTTATACTATACTCTGTAATTTTGTATTCTCTCTGTTACATTTAGTCTTAAAGCATGCTTCACTGCTTATGAGTGTTTGCAAAGTTCTCTTACCTTCTTACCTCCTACACAGGAAAACAAAACATTCTTTTAAGTTTTAGGATTTCCTTGTTGGAAAATATAGACAATATCACCCAGAATCAGTTCATCCCATTCTTTCTATTTAGTGAAATGTGTGTTTGCTAAAGAGGATTTTTCTGTTGACAGCAAAGCGAAAAAGCCAGAGCTGAATAGTTTTGACACAGAATGCCTCATTATTTGAAATTGAAGTTGGGTGGATGTAAAGGTTAGGAGCTGGGATAATTCGGTGCAGCCTGCAATACCCAGAGGTTCACTGAACGAGAAATTGAGAGAACCACAAGGCCTCAAACGAAGGGGCAGTTTCCCTTTTTAATAGTTTTTTTTTTATGTGGAGGTCACATCAAGACCCATATTTGGCCTTTCAAGCATATTATTTATTTAAGAACATCAAATATCATTAACTTTAAAATTCTAAAATAATTTGAACGTTGACTGTTTTGCAGACTGAAATAATGAATATATTAACAGCAGTTGTTGCAGACTGACATCAACCTCCGAATTTGCCTTAATATCAGGCATCATAAATTTATTAATTCTGCCTGGTGATATTTAAATGTTTTTTTTAAATATATTTTTTGTTATATTTGTTTTTTTGTGTAGGCAGACTTGTGTAAACCTAAATCCTTTTCAAACTGATTTAATGCATGACTTTAATTCAAAGCTTGTTCTGAGCTAACTAGAGTTTCATTATAAGACATTACAATGACCTAGCCCTCTAAAGCCATCATCATATTACAACAGAGCATCTTTGAGGCGCTGAAACACGCATGATATCTTGCTAACCCACTCATCTTTGTAAAAACACCCCTTTTTTTCCTCATTACCTGCTCTCTTCTACACTTTAAGGTCTACTTAGGAAAGCATCACACACTAATAGATGACACAGATGTAGCGCTTGAGCGTTTAAGTTCACAAGGGCTCAAAATGTTTTGAAAAGTTGGAAGCGGACCCACAGTGAGGACGGACATTGTTGCCTGGCAACAACCTCACATCATGGTTAAAGAAAAGAGGAATGCCACATCAGAAGTATGTATTGAGTTGCTCCTGTATGACTTTCTACTCAGCATTTGTTTTACAGTCTGTTTACAACATTTCCACATTTTAATGAATGTAAAAGTGTCATTTATACCTTAATTAAGACTGTGCAGATGTTTGGTAGGAGATACACACAGCTGAATACTCTCACCATCCATTAGTCAGATGCTGTCACACAGATAAACTTCCAAGTCAGTTGGTAGAGTCTGAGTCATCCAGGCCAAGATAATCCTAAGTGCCTGAATAAAGATGAAGTGTAGTTGCCTTTATACAAACACTTACAGGATTTCCAAGTCAATTTTCTTCACATGCCATCCATGCATGCTTTGTGCACATTATAGAAAGCAGTCCATTCATGCATTAATCTCACCAAGTTTGCCGTAAACCACTGGGCAAATTCCACAGAAAGGTCTCTAAATTAACTTAAAAAAAAGCCGATTAATGGAGTCAGTCTGCTTCAGAGCCCTGTTGCACCTGATGACTTGACAGTGGGACAGACCCCGAGTCTCCGTTTGCACAGTGAGGACGCTCCTCCGTGTCTGTGTGTACATGTGGGGAAATTGGTATTTGGTCTTTGTGTATTTAATCTGTGTGCCCTCCTCCACCATTTGTCAGGTTGTCTGAGTTTGTCCTTTCAGTCTGTTAGTTCCTGTCCCTTCGGCGCCTCTCAATTTTCAATCTAGATACATTTTTCTGCTTGATGTGTTTGTGTTTAGACTTCTATTCAGTGTTTAGCCCCTAGTGTTTTGATCGTTTATAGCATGTTGATTTGTTTTTAACCTTACATGTTAGAATTTTGTGGGGAAATGCTTGCATGGCCGTTTTTATGACATGCCATGGATGGTTACATTAACGGATCAAAAAGTGCTGTTAAAACTGACAGCGTAAAGCTGTGTTTAGGTGTGTGTGTTTGCAACGGTGTAGGTGGGTGCACAAATTGGAAGCAATACCCTGCATTTACTGTCAGCTACTACTTGGATTTTATCATTTTTAAGTATTTAAATGGGACAAATCATGCTAAATCCACTTTTTTAGCCCTTAAAGGTGTGAAACGGATTTAAAGAAACCGCATCAAAACGAGTTGATATGAGATGCACGTCAAAATAGGGGTGAAAGAGGGGCTTGTGGAGTTACAATGAGGAGAAATCAAGGCCAAAGCATTGCAGTTCTACTTCATATAGACCACATATGAAAGATTTAAATGTAAAAAAGCATTTAATAGCATATATTGCTTTTGAAGAAATTACAGTAATAGAATTGTTTAGATTTTTGTTTTTCTTAAAAATGTCAGCTTTTGTTATTTCACAAGTTTGTTCAAATTGAGCATCATATCATCTGCACAAACCCAGGATATCTATGGCAACCCTCTCTGAAGATATGCTGAAATGATTCTAAGCTACTACCACACATCATTTTGGGGGTTTTCAGCTATTTTTGTGTTTGCCTATAGACATGACAGCCATCTCAAGGGTTGACTCTAAAGAATATTCAAGGATAAACGTTCACTCAATTTTATTTGAGTTTCATAAAAATCTAGCTGTGGTTCATGAGATTTTTTTTCTAAGCTACTTACAAACACACACTCACATACACACAGATGTGGATAAAAATATTGTTGCATTTTTGGCAGCAGATGATGATAAAACAAAACCTACAGGCTATAGCTGTACACCCCCTAAAGCTATGACTTCCAGACACCCCACATAAACAGAATAATCCAAACTGGGCGGAGGGGGGCTGGTCAAAGAAACCAGACTAACCAGACAACCAAAGGGGTAAAAACAAGACCAGACAGTGTAGGAGGCAAGCCCAGGGCCGTTATAATCACAGGTGGGACAGAGACCCCTCAGGGGGTCACCCAAGGCAAAGATGACAAAACAAGAGCCGCCCAGGGTGCAAGTCTGGTGGAGCAGAGGCTAAAACTAGCAGAGGAATCTGCAGAGACCAAGAAAAAACAGGACACAAGGGAGAGTCACTTGGACTCCATCTTTTGTTACTAAATAACTAAAAAAAGACTGTCTTCAATTCAAAAATACTTTATTGATCCCAGAGGGATCTATAGGTGAAATCAGGTCTTTATGTGACCCTATAAGACTCATGACCTGGACAGGGTGTCTCTTGCTCTATTAGAAGTGACCATGACCATTTTAAAGCAGATAAAGAAAGTGGATAAATAAATTAACTGGTGAAAAAAGGAAATATTGAAAAATCTGTCTGGCCCAATTCAAAATAAATTGCTTTATTTTACAGTTTGGACACAATCGTCTTTGACAGCTCCTAAAATTCATCAAATGGGTTTAATTTGTTCGTGTTGCTTTTATTCTCTGTAAGGATTTGTTTCGCCTGCAGTGTTGACCAAATCAATCTCTCATAAGAATATACCAGTCCAATAAATGATATACACCGGTGTGTTGTTCACTCCTGTAACATGTGAAAATGCTTGTTAATCATCCATGCTTTTAATACAATCATGTTTGATTAAAATAATTATTTGATAAACATGCAAATGCATGCAAATTTCTAACGTGCTGCTGTTTAAACTTTTGATTTTCAGCTCGTATTTTCTCTGCAGGACTACTTTTTGACCCAAAGTGACTTCACGGGTGAATTGGGAGGCCTCTGTAATAGATCCTGTTGTGGATCTGATGAAACCAGAGATGAGGGGAGGGGTAAAACAAGGTTCTTTGATCTCCATCTACTTGAATGAGCACTGGCATAAATTGCCAGATCAACTATCAGCAGTGAAAATCAAATAAGATTTACACAGCATGGGTCTGGTCTGGTTTAGGATCCAGCCCGATATCATCAACATCCCGGTGGTGGGCTGGCACAGATAAGGCTAACTGATAGGCTGCAGAAGTGTGATAACTGATTGTTTGTCTATTTGATGAACAATCCTTTTTTTTTTCTTTTTTCCTCTCACATACACTCAAATGGTAATAAAATCTGTGTAGTGGGTGTACAGCATTAAGCCTTAAGTTGAACTGGATCTGATAAGAACTATTGTGCTGCACAGAACATTCTTTTAGGCTTTCACATTTAAAAGTTGTTCATCCTTTGCCAAGTTTAGTGTGTCTGATGCATTTTAAATTAACTTTCCTCTTCTGTTTAAACTTTTACAAGTTTATTCATTTCTGTACATCTTTTGATTTCAGCCACACTGGAAAACATTAAGGAGGGTAACAACATCATCTTGAATGGAATTGACTCCAAAAATCAAACATTTTGCCTCTGCTGGCACTCAATAAAAATATAATAAATACACTAATTATTATTACTAATTATTTATTATTATTAAAAAGCTGAAATTATCACATGCCCTAGACACCCCCCCCCCACACACACACACACAAACCCTTGACCCCTCCACACAAACATACACACAGACAAGCCCACGCACATCTCACTCACCTATAATCACACACTCAATCCTGTCTACCTCTAAAATGTCACACTCTAAAAATAAAATATAAATAATTCTAATATGTCACAAGAGCTATTGCACAGAGATCATTACTGCACATTTTGACACATCAGAAATTGTAACCATTGGGCTTCTGCATTGTGTTGTTATGGAGAGGTTGTGGCGAAGTACCTATCTTATGAAAGTGATATTTTTGCTCTGACAATAATAAAAAAAAAGAAAATCCATAACCCAAACAACACTCCAATCCAAAACAAGATTCTCTATCGAGTTCCTCTATAGGAGAGGTGAAAATGACCACAAACAATGACTGTGGAGCTTGTGACGATACAGCCTCAGTCTGCTTAAAGAAATACAAAAACAATACAAAAAAAAAACCTCCTGACTTGAATTTAATAGCATAAATTTATTGGAATAAGCATAAAATGTGCTAAAATGTCGTTCAGAGTTGGTAAAAAATAAATAAATAAAAAGCAAGAATTGTGATTTGGACGTGCAGCACTACCTGTTGAAGCGAGAATAGAACGCCAAACCACCATGACTCAATCTCTGACAAATTATGGGTGCTTTTCGATGGCAGCAACTTTTTCAGACGACTTATAACTACTGGAGGCAGTGTGTGTGTGTGTGTGTGTGTGTGTGTGTGTGTGTGTGTGTGTGTGTGTGTGTGTGTGTGTGTGTGTGT
>JAUBOC010000077.1:7912937-7942058 GCA_032275365.1 Anablepsoides cearensis
ACACACACACACACCCACACACACTGCTGCTGGAGCTACTATATTTATTAGAGCCTTGAGCTGCGCTGCCCCTCGCCTTTAAATCTCCCTCAGCGGAACATCTGTAACACTGACATGGAGCATACCTCAGAGGTAAAAAGGACTGTGATGATGTTATACCTACAGCATATTATATAAATCAATTAATAAATAGTGCACCAGTTTTAATGTCACTTATGTTTTGATCCATGGATGGTTTTTAAAGTGTTTCTATTCAGGCTAATCCTTCAGTTTAAAAGTAAAATGTTGGTGAGGATCACTCGTGTGCATACAGCCCATGTGGTCTGATCATTTGGCGTCGCCTCTGGTAAGGTTAAAACCCGATCAACACCGACAGCTGGGTATAAGATTTATATTTTTAATAGAGGAGAAAGAGAAGGGTATTGACTGCAGTGATGATTTGCCTTTCTGCTGTGCAGTGGAGTATTCCTTCAGCAGAAATAATACTCTGCACCCACGTTTGCCTCACATTTATCCCTCTTCTTGTAAAGAGAAAAATAATCATCTTTCTGTGACAGAGAATAGAGGAGGAATAAAAGGAACGGGACTTGGACCATGTCAAAGACAACATTAAAGTGAAGTGAATAACATTGATCATCTCCTTCAGTACAGTGCTCTGCTAGAAAAAGTAAAGGTCTTGAAATTTATGTGGGTGTCTTTTTCTTTCTTTTTTTTAACACCAACCACCCACCTAAACACTGTAGCTGATCAGTGTGTTTCCTGAAGCATCACAGGACAGAGAATAAAACCAAACAACTGCAACTTTGGACTGAAATTATTATTATTTTTCATCCTGTCACACTGAACACATAGAGACCAATGAGAAATCTTTTCAAAAACGGACATCCAGTAAATTTTTATTTAATGTTTTTTTTTTTCCGTGCGTGTGATGTCCCCATTCTTGCTTTTATGGGCACCGATTCTCTGTTCTGTTTTATTATTTAAAATGGTTTCGCTGGCGATCACACAGCTGGTGTAAGCCAAGGTTATTTCATGGTGTTCTGTTCTTGTTTCAAGCTGCGTTTGAAGCTTGTAATATTGATTTTGTGTGGCGTGTGAGATCACTGGCAGATGGCCATTTTCTTACAATTTTCTCTGGCATTTGAACATAAATTGAGACACCATAAAAGCCTCAATTATTTGTCATTTTATAAATTTAGACGGTTATTTTTAAGGTTAAGTTCAGGCAAAAATCATATGCTGAGGTTCCCCAAACCAAAGCACGGACAATCTAAATAAATACTTACCTAAAAGTACATAAAGTTGCCATCATAATCCAGATAAAGGACTTAAATAAAACATGGTGGGATCTCACAATATTATAGTAATGTTTATGTGTCTCATATTATATGAACAGGATTTACAGCACACTATAATAAATATTAGATTTGTTCAGTTTTCTATTTTAGTAATTATTTGCAGACTTGGCTATAAAATCTGTCTCAGGATTACAATGAAGTCCATTCTAGTGGTTTACACTCGAAAAGAGAAACAAATTATGTCCACTGTTTCCAGTCAAGTGAACTGAGAAAATGTAATGCATTTACTGCACATTTACGTTTACCAGTTGACAGAATTTATTAAAGTAATTTCAACACATTTGTGTTTTTGAGAGTACTCTGCTTCTTGTGTCACAGTAACATGGTAGCCCTCATTATACGTCTCTTTTTAAAATAATCCTATTTAATTTTTTTTTTTTGTGCACCGTCCAACACAAATGATTTGAAATTGAAATGTAAAAAAAAGCCACCATCAGACTGACTGGAGTGATTTTTATTTTATTTTTTATTTTTTTGTGCTTTTATTGGAGACAAATCAAAGATACGAAGGGTTCGGCTCAACAACAGTGATGGTGCCACCTCTAAAAAGTAAGTTATTGTCACAACATTTTAGTCAAGAGATTAGACCTTATATCAGTTTTTCACACATCAGCATGTATTTCAGGGTGAATAAAACAATAACTTTTACTCATGTTTTACACAAACAACTTCAATAATTTAAAAGAGTTATGAGAGCAGCAGGGTTTGTTTGAAGAGAACAGAAGCGTTATAGTTTTTACAATCATCATAGTATCATGGCATCATCATAGTCTGGTAAACCCCATCAGAATAAATGTAACCCCAGTTCTCTGAAAGTCAGACTGAACTGCACTGCTCACCTGTTGATGCTCCCTCTCTGTAGTGAAACTCAAACTCATCTCTTAAACAGCAACAATGGAAACTCATTACAGAGAACAAAGCCACCAACTGCTCTGGTTGAAAACAATTTCCATTTTTTTCCCCACGGACCAAACTAAAATGGTAAATATAAATGCAGAAACATGAAAAAGCAAAATATCAGTGAATGGCTAAACATATAAATCATCAGGTCAAAAATGAAATATTATATATTGGATTATTTAATCTGTTTTTTGTTTTTTTTTGCAGCTGCAAAATACAATTTGCATGGCTGATTTAGAATAATAACTTTTTGTTGGATAATTCAGCTTCTATGTAAACGCTTCATCCTCTCATCTAAAGATATTGCATTTAGTTTGCACCTTTTCTTCCTCCAAATAGCCTTGGTCCTTGTGTTTGGATGATATTTTGGTCAGTTTGTAGATAAATGTTCAACCTTGGGGACTAGGAGAGCCACGATGAAACCTTGTCTGATGTGGAATTTGTCCTTCAAGGCCATCGCTCATAATAAGATTAGTACTTCACTTTGATCCCTCCTGAGGATGTGTACAACGTTTGAAGGAGTGTTCATTCATGTTTTCTTTAAAAAGGCCTTTCATTGTAACCAAAAAAAGTGTACCACATCCTTTCATTAAAGATTGTGCAGTTTAGTTGTCCTTTCAAAATGCATATTAGAGTCCAAAACCTATTTGATTCACAAATTCATGATGCAAGACTCAGTTTCGCAGAACAGTCTTATCTATTCTTTCATTTGTCCAAGATGAAGTTTGAAACCCTGAAATCAAAGGGATTATTGTTGACCATAATAAAGAGAGCAAATCACATAAACCATGATGCTTGCTTGAAATGTTTCATTTTTATTTTTGGGATGAAATAAAATGAAATAAAATAAAAACCAAATGAATAGTAAATGAAAGCAGAAATATGACTGGAAAACAGACATTACATGTAATGTAAATGCTGACTGTGCAGTTAAAGAGAAATGTGGGATTAGAGGCACAAGCAAAGCAAACCCTGCAAGCATCGAGGCACTTGATTCATTAAAGAAGGAGGTCAGGGTGTGCTTATCGTGGCCAGGTGGGTTTCATTAAGTTGTCATCCTCGGCGGTGGCGAGCGAGCTGTTGGCGTGACTGCAGCTCTCCAAAGTGATGAAACCCGAACACTGGCTGTCTGAGTTTGTTGGAACTGAAAGTGAGAATGTTCTTCAGGTGTTTGCAGCTTGTGCCACCATCACGATCTGATTTTTCTGCCCCCAAAACAGGCAAAAATAAAAGTCTCACTTTGCTGAGAGATCTCTGCACTGTCCACCAAAACTCATTAAAAGCAGTCAGGTTTCTTTCTTTATTTATTTATTTATTTATTTTCACAAAGCAACTCTTCTTTGCTCTGAATAATCAAAGTGAGTGTGTTTTTTTTCTCTGTGTGTGGGTTAGTCATGTTTAAATTGGGTTTGGGACTTGACTAAAGCTGTGTTTTATTAGTTGAGTTATTTATTTATTTTTTAGGCTTTGCAGTGACAAAATCTATAGCCAGAGTCTCTCATCTCTGCTGTTTGAAGAACAGTTCTGTTAAATTAGGGAGTTTTTTTTTTTCAGCATCTCGAGGTATGTTTCAGGATTTCAGGGGCAAAATTCTGTGTGAGTCGGACAGATTCGGTGCTTTAGAGACATCCTTAAGAGATATTCTGCGCTGCTATTTGACACCTAACAAAGAAGAATAAATTTGTACGGATCTTGGTGAGTAAAGAGCATAATGATGATTGAAGTAATTAGTCTCGTTTAGTTTAATTGTGCACATTCATATTCATTTTTTTTCTTTTTTCTTTTCTTTTTTTTTTTTTTTTTTTTGCTTGCTCATGCAAATCCACTGGGTCTAACTAAAGAAAATGTTAGCAAACTTTAAATGTCACCTAAGCTTTGTTTGTCTTGATGGTAGTAACATTGTGTTGCATTTTACATAATAAGATTTGAATTCACCAACTCAAGCATTTTTTTTTTCTACGGGCTAAATAAACTCACTTTGTTTGCTGTAAATGTATACAATTGCCTCAAAG
Source organism: Anablepsoides cearensis (assembly GCA_032275365.1). NCBI lineage: Eukaryota > Metazoa > Chordata > Actinopteri > Cyprinodontiformes > Rivulidae > Anablepsoides > Anablepsoides cearensis. The sequence goes on from JAUBOC010000077.1 coordinate 7,917,208, forward strand.
CAATAAACTGTATAAGTTTATAGTCCCATGTTTGCATTCTTTACATAAGTTTATTGCTGAAATTATCACACTTCTGCTGTTCATTTGAATTTAAATACACATTTTGAAGCTGGAAATATACTGTGTTCTGTCACGTGGTATTAAAACAACTCTCCCACAACAATAATACAATATTTAAAGGTTTTGAAATCCTTTATTTGCTCTGTGCCCAAAGTCTTTTCACGCTCTTGACTGCACAAGGAATCCAGCTCAGCTCATTAGAAAGCATTTGGTGAACAAGCGCGGGCTTATTTCTAAGATCTACAGAGGCCATAACTTTGACAAAACCACTGTGACTTCATTTGATAAACTAAATTGCATCATTATAACAGCAGTGACTAATTTATGTGATCTCTTCTGTGGAGCACAAACAAAGAAGGCTGAAGCAAAGCATTAAGGGTTTGTCTTTACTAATCACGCTGCCAAGGCTGCTGATTGCATTCACAATAATCAATGTGACATCTTTAAAAAGAAGGGAGAAAAAAAAGAGTTAATGAAATGTGGAAACTTGCACCATCTATGAGGGATTTTCTCCATAACGTACTCACAGACTAAATGGTGGGATGAGAGATTTTATTTGTCAGGACATATAATTAGATTTTTAAGCAGCAGTAAATCAGGTGTGTCCATGCCTGTAGTTGCTGCTACCTATTGGAAAGAGATCAGGATGAAAAATTGGTGGAGCTGCTGAGGGGCCGAGAAGATGCTTGTTTCAGCATGTTGTGCATGTCACCCTTTCCCACCACTGTTGCAATCAATGCTGCCTTGACAAATCTCCCCTGGAGAATGAATCATATTTTCAAGTGTTTGAAGGGCATTTGCTCACTCTGGCTCACACAGTGACCTGGCTCCGGCTCACATTTACAACCTTTTCACACCGGACAGAAAAGCCTCTCCGTATTCACCGGCTGACTCAGACATGACATGTTTATGCTGTACTGTATAATGAGGCTGTGATTTTTTATGTAGGAATGAGCTATTTTTTAATTTTTTTTTTTTTTTTTTTTTTTTTTTTACAAATAGACATAAATGCTAAGCTTTACAACTTTATCTTTTCACTTTTATCATATTTTGACAGGAGCAGCAGATTGGAAGCTCATAATCAGATATTACAAAGTCTTTGACCCGTGATGACTGTGAATTAGTTTTGATGTTCAAATCTTTTGAACACATTTACCCTTTGGCACCAAAGGAACAGAAGAAAATATGCATAAGGAGATAGGTTTGTTAAATTATTCTTTTTGCAAAATCACATTGGTACGGGGCCCATCCAGTGACATTAGTTACAAATATATATATATATCTTGTGCCCATGAGAGATACATATAAAACATGTCTGCAATATAAGAGCAGCTGTGTCTTTTTGTGAGAGATACATTGATGGAGTCAGACTATAACTCTATGAATATGTTGTTTTAGTGTTTAACTGTTCAAAAATAGCCTACCCCACATTTATTATTATTATTTGGTGTATGGTAATACTGCATTTGGTTCATCTTTCATAGTAGCCTATTTATGAGAAACCAATTTTTTTACTGCATTTCCTGAATGTAACATAACTCTGACTCCTTCTGCAGCAAAGCCAAAGGGTGAAAGGAGCCTGTTTTAAGTGTTAAAATAAAATAAAACTTTTTCATGTCTAACCAGAAGTAACTGACATATCATTCCTATATTAAAATCCTATCCATGAGATGCTAATAAATGGCTTCAAGATATTTATATTTTTATGTAATATCACTGGTCTCCATACATACGCATATTATTTAACATATTATTCCCTTATATGCCTTTATTGAAATGCATCATATTAAATATACAAATGAATAGAACTGACCTTTACAAAAAGCTTGGTACCTTTTTAACTTATATTATTGCACAACCTGTTGAAGCAATCACTGCAATCAAGCGATTTCTGTAAACCTCCATGATACTTCAGCACCTGCCCACAGGTATTTTTGGCCCATTCCTCAAAATCAAACTGCTCCAGTTGTTGAAGGGTTCCATGTTCCACACTGCTTGTTTTATCCCCTTCCACAGATGATCAATATGATTTAAATCAGGGCTCAGAGGACTACTTCAGAATAGTCCATAGTCCAATAGCCTGCATCATGTGAGGAGAAAGCCGTACAAGACACCAACATTTCCACAGCAACATTGCCAGTTTTCTTGAACATGAACTCATTTTAGTGGACACGTCCTGCAGTCAGATGAGTCCATGTTTCAACATGTTTTTGGGAAAATTAGATGTTGGGTTCAATGTGCTTAAAATAGGAAAACCATCATGCTGTTATCACCGAAATGTGCCTGTTCTAGTGATGTTATGTGCTGTGTCACGTCTGACTGGTGCGAATGAACTGCAGGTACCCCTGATGCAGAAGCATATTGGAATTTTGGAGAAACACGACCAAGTCATTTGAGGAGAACAGTCCAGGATTTCGTTTTGCATGATTTTATTATAAAGTGGCCTCTTAGACGCAAAGCATTTTGTTTGACTCACATTCTTTGCAGCTGGATTGTTTAGAAAATAAGACGTTTTTACAACAAGACATGTGAAAGAGCATTTTGAAAACTGCAAGAATCGGCAGATTTCAGCGTGAAACTGCAGCGCTTTGTATCCCCAGTTCCCCAAAACAGAAAAATGTTGTGACGCAAACATGTCACACTGTCCCTTTTTTTTTTTTTTTTAGGCGAAATCACTTCATACTTCAGGTTTTTTTTTTTTTAATTCAATAGAACTTTTTATCAGTTCACGCGTTGAATTTAGTTCATTTACAGGTTTGGTTGTAAAATATGGGATCAGTCCAATTAAAAACAAAACTGTATTTAATTAAAAGAACCAGCTGTTGTGAAAATGGGGAGTTAATGCTCAGAAATTTTCCTGAAATAACAATCCAACACAAGATTTTAATTGTATTATATGAACATCTTGACTGACAGAATGTTCTTTTTTCTCTCTTTTTCAAGTGTCAGTAAAGTGCATGCTAAAGACAAAACTTTATACAAACACATTTTTCTAAGGAACGTTAATTAAAACAGTGGGACTTTTTTTTTTTATAAAAGAGAGTCTAACTAATGCTAAAGAAACTTTTTCTTCTGACTAAATGAAGATGAGTATTTTTTTTTTTTGGCTCAACAATAATCGGCACCTAATATATATGAAAATAAAATTCTACAAGAAGCCATCCTGAGCCTGTGAAGTGCTGCTCGGCAGGAATAATACTGTTTGCTCGATTTGGGGTTGACGCCATGTCAGGAAGTTAATAGTACAATTTAAATTTCACTTTGCGATTCATCATTACAATCCCCAGAAGTTCAAAAACGGACCGCGGAAATGATGCAACCAAGAAGAGTCTAATATAGAAGCCTTATTAGTTATGTAATAAAATGTAAATCAAATTACAGCTACAATGTAAGACATGAGCAGAGACCTTTCTCAAAGAATAAAAAAAGTCCTGTGCAGGAGCTCTGTAGCGCTGAACTAAGAGATGAGAGGTGATAAAAAAAAGAACAAATAGGAGAATGTCATGACCTGATTGCAGGGGACAAAAATAAAAGCTTAAACCTAACAAGTGAACCCTCGGTTATTTCCTGAGAGCGATGGTGCTTCTGCACGCAAATGAAAACACTGCGGCTGCCAACCACACTCTTAAACTTTCAAGGTGATAGCTGATTCTTTGTATCAGCAGGAAACTGTTGCCAAGGGAACAGAATTACTTGACTGTTGATAAAGAATGTCAGGCAATCAAGAGGGAGCTGTAGGCACTGAAGCACGCTCTGATAGGGCAGCGGCACCTCTACCTTTTTTTTCTTTCTTTTCCTCTTTCTGGACAAGGAAGTGGGGAAACCTGACAATCCATCAGCGAATGCTCAGACCCCGGTCTGATTCATTGTGACCGGTGCTGCAACACTGTTGTGGTTTAAATGTCTCTATCCGAGCAAGACGGCTGCAGTTGAAGCTATGTAAACCAAAGGCATTCATAATCACAGTCATTACCTGACAGAAATAGACACTGGAAGGTCACCTACAAGGTTCTAGCAGTTTTGCAGAGAGATGCAGCAGACAAATGTCAGTGTGCTGTTCTCAGAAGACGTCAGATCTGTGGCTTGACATTTTTTCTTTCTTTTTTTCTCAGTGTTGCAGTGTTATTGGTTGTTCTGTTCCGAGCGAGGCTGTCAAATCTCCACGCAAAAGCCACTTGTCTTTATGTAACATATCTAATTCAATGCTACTTGTTTCGAGTGGAACCTACCCTGTTCAACAAAGTGAATGTGATCAGGCTGAGATTTTTTTTAAAGAGCCGTGTTCAAGAGGCAGTTCTATTTGTACTTCCCACTACAATCTGCAATAAAAAAGTGTATCACCTGGATATATGTAGGTGTCTAAAATTGGATAATGTGCATTGAATGCTTTACTGAGAATACATGACTTTGTGAGCCCAGTTTTACTCCTTGAAAGTCAGGTACCACTGCTTTCTTTCTTTTTTCTTTTTTTAAGACCCCTCACCAGCATACTAATGCACCACATTTTGCATTTTGCAATGTGCAGGGTTAATGAAGTGAAAGGTTGTATTTAAAGCGCAGGGCTGTAAACAGATGGACATAGCCTCTGGGCTTTATACAATTATCTGAATGCAAAAATGTTCATAACTTGCATTCTTTCCAGCTGTCCGCAGGCTCCTCTTCTTGTAAAAAAGGTGTTTTTAAATCTTTTTAGTTTACCACACAGTAAACAATCTCCATAATGAATTCATCGTCTCAGTCACTAGTTTTAAAATATTACACCAGATCAGCGTTTATCCTCTCCAGATGTAACACAGCTCAAGTTTTTGTCATTCATTTAAACTTAATCAAGATGAGAATTTCAGTTTAATGTGATTCAATTTGTTTCACGTAGCATTTGAAACACACACCTGTGCAGACGGGCTGGATCAGTTACTCCAAAACTTTCCAAAATCTCTCATTTAATAAGTCTTGAAATTCTAGCAGATTTCAAGAACATGCCTGAGAGGTTTCAATGTTTTTTCTTGTATAAATAAATGAGATTGACAGTCATTACTTTTAGTTATCTGAAGAAGAATTCCCTCTCGACACTTTTATCTTTTTTTGGAGTGTTTCATTCTGAGGCCTGAGATGTGATGAAAGCAGAGGGGAGTGAGAGCTGACTGCACGCTCATTTAAATCGTGCTCACTTCGAAAATCTGTAAGCTGTAAATTGCAAGTAATTATGATCCACTTATCCCCCCCCCCAAAAAAATCACCTCTCTGAAGACTCTTACAAGCTAAAATGTTTGAATACCATCCACAGACATTTTCATTTCTTTTTGTGTAAGTGTGTATGTAATTAAAATAACTCAAATGTTATTATAATATTTAGTGACTCCTCTGGAATCCTGCTATTTTCAGGAGTACTTAAATAACTTGAAAGGTGCATGAAAAATATATATATATATATATTGTTACTGACAGAATGACAGGTAGCAGACCACCAATTCAGAAAACACCAAATTATTTCACAGTTCGATTTAAATAACCTGACGCTGAAGGCAAGACTTAAAATGTTTTTGTCGTTTGTGAGTTTCTGTGTAGTTTTAGCAAACTATCTCATAAAACAAGGGATTAATGAAACTAAACTAATATTATTAGGTGTACATCTATAACTGATTACTTTTGGAGACAACATGGTAGCCACAGCAAAGTGACATTATTAAACACAAAATGGCTGTAACTTAGCTGATTTTACAGATTTTAAGCTAAAATTTGGTGGGGTAGGCGGGTAGCACACACTCAACACATACTCTGGGCACTAACTGATCATGTAAATTGTTAAGGTGCAACGATGCAGAAAAATTCCCGATTTGGTTTGGTTCGATACTTCTCATGGTTCGATATTTTTCAATACAAAAAAGAGAAATGTCCATGCTCTTCTTAACTTGTAATTCATTGAAAATAATTATGAAGTTTTGTTTAACCTCAAAAGTACAGTTTTTAAATTAAATGTTGCTGAAACAACATCCTCATTGAGCAAGTTTCTCTGTGGATCTTTGATCAACAGTGCAGCCTAGGTGAAGTAGTCGAACACAGATCCACTGAGCCTTCAACACAACACATCTCCAGAAGTGACAAAATATATTTAAAAAATATGTATTGTTTGATACATAGTGTGTATTGAACCTACTGTACTGAATGGTTCAACACAGATTAAACTTGCAAATATGTCATGAACCACTTGATGGATTTTGATTAACCTTTCAGAAATTTATAAATTGATGTACATCTAAAACGGATTCACTTTTTGAGTCACCCTGATTTAAGATGGCTACCACAGCTGATCAACATTAGCAAAATGTCTCTAACTTGGCAGATTTAACAGCTATTGAGCTAAAACCTGGTGGCAGCTAAGGATCTTTTTAAACTGCACCTTGTGCACCTTTTTTGTTTTTTAGCACAATATTCTGTAAAGCACTGGACAAATTTGAGTAAAATGATAATGATAATCAACACAAAAATGATTTTCGCTGGCAGTTCAGAGATGTCAGCTATGTGGTGTAGAGGCTTAGCGTCATCTTAAACTGTTTTACTGCTAACAAATCCAGCAAGATTTTGCAATGATTGCACGAGATTGTGCCTAATTTCATTTACAAGACTGTATGAGAATAACAACCCTTCTCACCAAAAGGTGACGTCAGTGTAAAACTCTTGCATGAAAGGTGGCAAGTGTTTCTTCATGAACTGCTAGGCCTGTGATTTAGATTTAAACTGTGTTAAGATGAAAACCTGAAAAAGATTTGTAAATTTGTGAAGACATGACCATATAACTTGACTGAAAGGCTCTTCTCATTTTGCAGCACAGTGAAGTTTCAGAAACCAGAGAAACTCCGAGTAAAGGACATCACTACTGTATACACAAAACAAGCAAAGGTGCACACAGCCTTCTTTAAAAAAAAATGTTTCCAAATCTCTTCCGCTGCCTTAAATCCTTCTTTCATTTTGAAATTTGGCTGCAGGGATTTGCTTCCATCCAGACTCGAAAGCATTTGCGACCTCTTGTACTGATGTTCGGCGATAATGCTCCACTTGCCGTTGGTGCGGCAGGTGGAGAAAGATTTTCCATGTCACGGTTTATCCCAGAGCTGTTCAGGAGCAGGGGTTGAGGCCAGGGTGGGATATTTTCTCAACAAACCCGAGACACAGTTTTGATCCTTTTCTTTTTTGTGCACATGGTGTTCAAAGGGAAAAGGGTCCTCCATAAAGTGTTGCCACAAAATCAAGGCAAGAAAAAAATCAATCTAAAATACCAGTGCGGAAGAATGAATTGAATTTTTTTTAATTCGATTCTAACTAAAATAAAGACACAGGAGCACATCTGTTTACTCTTAAGTGATGAAGTATTCTGGCTTTAGATGCACATTTAAGTGCAACAAAAATATTTATTTTTGCCCACACTTTGGCATTTATTTATAGCTGTGTAAATTTGGTTTTGGCTGCAGTTCCATTTAATAACTTAAGTCTTATAGTGATAATAAATTTAGATAAGACAAAATTAAGCTGTTTAACCTTGTCAAAAATAATCAGCTCTTCCTTAAAAATAACATACGTCTAAGGGAGCATTGAGCAGGAGATATTCCATTTTTACAACACCAAGTTATTTTGACCTTTTTTAAATTTATTTTCCATATTTACCTTTCAGTTTTCTGACAGGGGCTTTAATCTTTGGTGACAAATTGTTTCCGCAGAAATTCTGTCAGTGCATCTTTGTTCTGTTCCTGCGATACAAACCTGGCTCTCATCAGTCATTACTCACCCAGTACTGTATCCTCCACGGCTTCTGCCTTTCGTTTGCCAGATCCTTGGATTACCTCCTGTTCTCTGTCCCGGCCAGTTTAGCTTGTTTGGATCCATAGTCTTCCTCTGGGTTTTCTGTCAGTCATGTGCCACACTTTTAAAGTTGCTTACCTGCCTACTTCCACACAGTTACTCCCCTTTGTGACTTCATCGAACAGAAATGTTCCAATTAATCAGTTGCTGAAGGGCAAATTATTTTCAGGTGTCAGAGATGAAAAACACAAAACAAAACAACTTTAATAGTAAACTTTAGATACTTCATGCAAAATCAAACTTTTTCATGATATATTTTGCTAAAAGACCAACCTTTTTTTTTAATTTATTTTTTTATTTTATTTTTGTATTTCTTGTGGTTTTCACCTAATTTTTTCCCCCATGCACCTGACGTTCTGTGAGTTCACAGCTGTCAGTCTAAACGCTGCAACAATTCAAAACTTGTATTGGATCTGACAATTTTACTGCTTGAGGACACCCAACAAATTGAAAAATCACTTAACTAGAGGGGGCTCAGGAAGATGAGTAATAAGGATTGGACAAAGAGAATTTACACCCCACCTGTCTTTGCAGTGACTCAGATGCTGGCTGCTCTCCAGAAAGCGGTCCTAATCACGCACCAAGTCTGAAACTTTCAGACTTGTTCCGAGTGCAGCGTTTGAAGTGGAAGCAGCAGCTGCAGCTGCCAAGAGTCTTTGACCTTTCTGGGATTGTCTGAACAAATTGGTTGGCAGCAGGACGAGTTTGTGATTTTTCTTTTTTCTTTTTTTTTATTTTAGGCAGAATCACAGGAAAATTTGCTTCACTCAGACACAAAATGGAGCTGATTTCTTCAAACGATGCTGGGTCATCTGGGGTTTTGATTTCAACCATACGCAGTCTTGTCCTTTTAGAAAAAAACTGCAATCATAGAATAGTGATGAGTTACAGGTGTTTGCAACAGAAAATGTGTAATTTTTAAAAGGTTTCTGTTTTATACTTCAGAGTGTAATGTTTATTTTATTTTATTTTATTTTATTTTATTTTATTAACTCAGAACAAGCCAATTAGAAGTCTAAAATATAAATTACAGAAGGTGTAGTTTAGAAAAGATCTGTGGTTTGATCCCTGACCATAAGGCCAAATGTTAAGAGTCCTTTGGCAAGATCAGGAACTCCATCCACATCCTTTGATGCACTCATTAGTGTATGGATGTAAGATCTATTCAGTCTGCATGACGTTGTAGAAAAGGACACATTGTATCTGTCCTGAAGTGGCTTCTAACAACTTCAATATATGAAATTCTTGAAATTTAGATATCAATAGATTGATAACATATGTTTTTGAGCTGTTGCCTCACAGTGAGAAGGTTGCAGGTTTGTTTCCTGTTTTTTTTTTTTTTTTCTGGGCAGAAATTGCATCTTGTCCCTGTGCAATTGTGGGTTTTCCGATTTATTCCCGCAAACCAAAAACATGCATTTTCACTTCACTGATAAAGCTATAGGAAAAGTGAATATAAAAGAAAAAAGATGGTTGGTATTTGATAATCACATAATCAGGACACCAAATAACCATGGTCAAAAATATTTTTTTTCACATTAATCTGAAGGACTAATACCTTCTTAAAAAGCCAAAGCAAAAACCCTTCTGGTAATATTTTACTAAACAAAATTAGATGCAGTGTGGATGGTAGCACGGAGGAGCTCTTTTGGAGAGAACAGTGAAGTGAAAATACACCTTGTAAAATTGAAACACCCACCACCCTGAGCACACACTGGGGTGTGTTTACACACAGGCAAACAAACACACACACGCCGGTGCCTCTTTCTTTAATAGGACACTGCGGTTTCTTCAGTTCATTGTGGGAAGCTTAACCAACAAATTTAGTCCTAACTCTAATTAGTGTAACACTAATCATTATATCAGATATGTTGTTTATCCTCATTAAGACTCTTTTTTTTTTCCACCCTCATAAGGACTACTGGTTGGAAACTGTTGGTGGTGAAAAAAGCATTCTACACACACATGTTGGTGATAAAGTTTTATCATAATAGTACATTAAATCCCCTCACACATTTATGTTTATATAATTTATAAATCATAATATGCTGGCATATTCCTTGTGGTCTAACATCATGAACAGTGAGATTAAGCTTAACAGGCTATGGGAAATAAGTAATTTTTTTACCAGTAGTGAATTAAAAATGTACTAAAACTGCACATATTTACTTCCCTAAAAGAAAGCTTGTACTTTCAACAGTGAAAATCTTTTTACTCCTTCCAGTTGAACCTGTCTTTGGGTCTGTGTCAGCAGTGGGAATTTTTAGAGTGTGACACATCAAAGGCTCTAATTGACAGCCAGGAGGGAATCAAAACCCATGAGGTGGAGGTTGGTTGCGTTCTTGTATGATGCAAACCACAGCTAATTACTTGGGCTAAACTACCAATCATTTAGAAGAAAAACACAGGAAATAAATGGCTACTTGTGTTGTGGCTTTGGGTAAACACAATAGGTCAGCAGCCTCTCTTTAGTGCATCACCTGGAGGCAACATGCTTGCAGAACAAATCAAGTGAAATATCAAATAAAAATGAAAAAAAAAACACATCCTGTCTCAGAAAAAACAAACAAAAAAAAAAAATCAAAAAACAAAGATGTTTTCACAGCATACTGAGGCTGAAATTTACTGAGCTCCATCTGGTTCTGTAAGCACCTCATATCAGGCACAATTTAGTAAGCTGTCATAAAACAGAATTGATATAAAATATAAATGAACACACTCACTCCTTTATTGTATCTCCCCCTCTTTTCAGTTCCATTATCTTATATTTTATCTGCTGAGGATTGGTTGCTGATTTCATCTAATAGTAGAAAGTGTCAAATTAATAATGCAGATTTAACTGAAATATTTATTTTGCTAAACATTTCCGGGGTAATGCAGCCATTTGCAAAATTGCATTTCGAATTTGGTTTTGACAAGGAAATAAAGCAAAGTAGAATTTAAAGATTCATGTTGGTTAAATCAACCAAATTAAATTCAATTCAGTTTCTAACCTAATGGCTGTTTTAAAAAGTAATCTCATTTTACAAACTGCCATTATCTAGTTATTACTTATATCTGAATGTATTAATTTAGGTAGGATTATAGGTTGATTGAATTTGCTGAGTGGTTTGGCTTGAATCAGATCTGTTTTTTTTTCTTCATTGTGGCCTGAGATGACGTTTACTGCTCTAAAGTTTGGCATGTGGAAATCAAGCTTGATCCTCAACAAACCCATGAGCACAAGTCTATTTTTTATATTCTGTTTAGATTTCTGTGTGCATACACTAAAACCGGCAGTCTCATGCCCTTTTATTTGGACTGGTGGGAAATTTACATATTTTAATTAGCAAAGACCGGCAATTTTCAAGGACATGAGATTCACCCTCATCAGACAGCAGGTGCCAACTCTGCTGTTTCAAACTGCTTCTTGAATCTCACAGGGACTTTTATTTTCCCTAACTTGTATACAGGTAAAAAAAACCTGTTAATGGTGAATTAGGTCACATGTAAGAATGTTTTTTTGTTACAGTAAGTAAAAAAGTTTTACAATTAATACCAAGCTCCTGAAACCGCCGCCTGAAAATAAAGTATGTATTGTGCAAAATTGTGATGCTCTTTGTTATTCAAGCACAAAATGGGTCAGCATAAAGATTGTATAAAATGTTGCAGACATTTCATTATCCGGAGCAATCAATGTTTTTGTTGTCCGGTGCAATTTAACGTCTCTGTTACATCACAATGGGAATAATCACAACAGAGCTGAAACTCCAGACTCTGACAGACAGTGGCTAAAGTATCATGTGCAAGATAATGAGACAGAATCCACTAACAAGTGATTCATGAGATATTTGCTAACAGACAGGTTTCAAAGTAATCCTTAATAGCAAGCAGTGTGTGTTGGGAATCACAAACAGCTCTAACTACACCAGGTTTTAGCTCAATATCTGCAAAACTGAGTTCTAACCTAATCTTGTTAAAGTTGCTGTGGCCACCTTGAATTAGGTTGACTCCAAAAGGTAATCAGTTGTAAATGTACAGCCAATGATGAGGTAGATTCTTAGTCAACTTGAACATGGCAAATCCTTAGCATTTGAGAATCTAAGTAGCTGAAGACATTTCAAATTCCCCTTTCATGAAGAGAATCAACATTCCAAGTTTAGATTGTAGCATGTTTGGTTTTGTTCCCCGTATAAAAGGCTTGATACACAGGGAGCGACAGACGACAGCGATTAACAGCTGTCATCGCAACCAGGGTGAAACCCAACACACAAGACGCAATAGCGATGACAGCAGTTGCGAATCACGCTCTTGGGTCGCTTGTCTTTATGAAATTTGATTGGTTCTTCTACTGCTCTTGTAAAGGTTATTGGTGGATCACAAAAAAAGGGGTGGGAGTGCATTACTGACATTTATACCAAACAAATCTTATGATGCTAATGATGAAACACACACACACACACACCAAAGTACAATTTTGAGGAAAACCTTAGCTGAGAACTTCACCCTGGCGCCAACAAATTCCCATAAATCTGCCTTTTTTAGTAATCACTTGAAGGCTCATATAAAACTGGAAAGTTTGATAGAGCTAAAATAACATTGAAAGTGTTAGCTAACTGCAGCTAACTCCGCTCAAAACCCATGCTGATTGGTTGTACGCCAAGTGACAGCAACAAAAGTTGAACATTTTTCAACTTTCATATGTCACATTGCAAGCTCGCGTGTGCACGTCTACATGTACGAGCACAAAATTTCACATGCACAATTTCCACCGGTTCCTTAGCTGGAAGAAGGCAAGCGATTAGCCTCATCGCACAAGTTCCATAGGAAATGAATGGAGAGCGAGTGACGTCGCAGTCTGTGTGTCAAGCCCTATAGAAGGGAAATGACTTCAACCTTGAATTAAAAAAATAGGATTTAGTTTGTGAGTTTCTCAATAAAACCTACCCAATATATCAGCAAATATTTGGCTAACAGTCGAGTTAAACAGTCAAAAACAGAGGCGCAAATTCTTTAGAAAACCAAAAATCCTTTAAATAAATGTTTGACGTTCCACAGCTTACTGGGAACTATTACCCAACATATACGTAAAGATGTGATGGGATTTGTTTTTTTCAAGCTAAATCAATATATTTTGTTGTTTTTTTATTTGTAAATTGTAGAGCAAAGTTGGTTTGAGGTGATAAACTCCTCCACCCCCCTCCCTCACAGACACGCCACGTGCCTATTCTCCATTCTGCATTATTCCGTCTGTTGTATTCTCCTCTCTGTCTGCACCTTCCCCTCAGAATTTTCTATTTCAAACTACAACGTCTCTCTTTTGTCCCTTGAAGTAAACACCTTTTGTGCCAGCGGTATTCCTTACACAATAAAACTTCAGAAAGACTTCCTTATTTTCAGTGAGAGCTGGATTTGAAGCTTGTGCTGCATGAGCAAGAAACTTTTTCTGCGTATGAAGTCCTCCTCAGCAGATCTGTGTTCTCTTTGTGCAACAAGCCAATGGGTGTTGGTCTGAAACCAAAGTGTGGAAGTGAGTAGATTTAATGGGATGTAAACCTGTTATGTTTAACTGCTTTTATCCTTTTTTTTAAATACTGGTTGTACCAGGGGACATATCGTGCAAAATCCACTTTTTTTTTTTAGCCCTTAACTGCTTTTTCTTGTGTATGAACCACTCTGAAAGCTGGAGTCAGCCGGAGTGTAGGGCCCCTAGTTTGTATCTAAAAAGACAGCCTCAAAACGAGTTGATCTAAGACACACCTCAGAAAAGAGGTGAAAGAGGGACTTGTGAAGTTTCAATAACAAAGAATTCAGAACAAAGCATTGCAGTTCCACTTTATATAGACCCCAACTGGATGATTTAAATATGAAAAAATGAAACATTTAAGCAGCAGTTTAAGGTCTGAGTCCACATTTCAAAAATGTTTAGCAAATTCCAGTTCTAATCTTACATACTTTGTTTGAAGGCGTTGTATCAGGGACAGAATTTGTCTGTAGTTTAGAATATGCAGCTAGTGCCTAAAGTGGACTGACTTAAACTGTGAAGAAACACACTTTAACAGAACCTATATTTAAAAATTATTTAGTGAAACATTCAGATACTGTATGTGCTTTATTATGTTAGAATTATGCTTTAATAGTTTATAAGTGTAACCCAATAGAAAAAGAGTCAGAGTGGATTGGAGCTAAATTATTTACTGCACACACAGAAACTGGTTGTACCAAAATTGTGTGCCTTTTATATTTTGGAAAAAGAACCATTTCAACCATTTTATATGTTAATTTGACCAAAGTAGGGCAGAAAAATGTAATAAAACCCTTATCACATTGTTTCAGATTGTTAAAAGGAGTACATGATTATGTTGTATTTCAAACAACAGTGGTGATGAACAGGTTGACAGAGGAGGTCAGACAGAGGTCTCTGTGTGACATTAATCTGTATGAGGGTGAGACCTGCTGTGGTGCATGGTTTGGAAAAGATGATGTTGTCACCATGGTAATTAAGAAGAGGTGGGGATTTATTTTTGTGTTTACATTATGTGCTGTTTTGGCATGTCTTGTGGCTCTGATGTGTGAGCCTAGCCTTTGCTCTTTCCCACTCTGTAGACAGAAATGATCCATCATTCCTAGAAATCTTTGTCATAGAAATAGTAAATGTTGTTTTGTGGCCTTTCAAAAAAAAAAAAAAAAAAAAAAAGCTGATGCTGCCATTTCTCCAGAATAAAATAAGTTTCACCAAGAAACAAGTGATAGTCACATGAAATCCTCACTGTTACATTCAGTGTTTTTACAAGCATCAAGGACACAAAGAGTCATTGTTGGAAAATGATCCCGTCTCACACGGCTCACATTTTAAACAGCTTAATGTACATAAACATCACAGCAACGTGACACTTTTGAGTTTTGACTCATTCCCCGTCCTTTTTTGAGGAAGTCATTTCAATGTTCCCGTATGTCAAAACCATATGGCCTCCTTTTTTGCTCACATTGATGCATTTCTGAATAGTTCCACTGTCATAGTGTGAAAAGAGATTTCACAGTGTCTCCAATATTATCGCTGGAGTTAATTGCTCAAAAGAGTCCCTGTGCAGTTCAACCCAAACAGGATTAAACACCAATTGATCTTCCCCCTCATGCTTTACACTGACAACCTTTACCAATTAATGTACACTGGAAAGGCACTAACAAGCATTAGACCTTGCTGCTAACCGTACCTTGTTTCACAGAGCTGCAGTTTTGCTGGTTTCTTTCTTTCTTTTTTTTTTGCTTGAACACAACCCAATAAGACACTAATCTGACACAAATAATGGAAACTCAGCATCTTTGGTTTAACAACATGATGTCTGTGCAAAGCCTTTGTTTGACTGTAGCATCTGCTGCAATTCATGAACCTGATGTTGGTTTGAAATAAATGATGAATGCCTTTATGTCAGCCTTCGTTGCTTTCTCTGGCATACCGAGTGTTATGAAAGAACATTCCGTGCATCATAAAGATGCGTCATTGCTAAACATATGCATTGAGAAAGATCCGTCAATTAAAATGGATCACAGCTTGTCTAAGTCTTACTCAGCACTGCAGTCGCTTTATATATTTTTTTCTCTCTCTGTGTATATTCAGGTGGAGATGCTGCCTGACAAACAGCAGTCACACACACTAACATTTTGTTGGGTAAGACTTACCTTTGATCTCAGCATGCATTTGCCTTAGCAGCATATTGAAAATCTTATGTAATGTTGCAACATTTATTTCTGTCCAGGGTTACATTACATTTTCTTTTTTTTTTTGCCAAGAGGTTTAATTGATGAGACTGGGCTGCTGCTGTAAAGTCTTCTCCAGCTCATTTCAAAGAATCTCAATGGGAGTAATATCTGGAGTCTGGTTTGTAATGAGGGAATCTCTTCATCGGCTGTTCTTCCTGCAGTGATTTGTTCATTACTCTGTAATGAGCTAAATCTGGATTCAGACTACATGACCTTTTCACATAACTCCAGAGCCCAATCCTTGTGCTTTCTTACAAACTGATGTCTCTCTCTCTGTCTCCCGCTCTCTGTTTTTTCTTCTTGTTTTTGGTTTAATTAAACTCACTGTTAAGTGGTTTTCTTAAGGCTTCAACAGATGTTTACTTCAGCACCTTGAGAGCTCTTCACATCGTGTAGGTGGAAATGTTCTTACTTTTTTTTTTCTGTGAAACATTGCAGAGAGCTCCACTGTTTGTTTCTAAACGCATTTTGTCCACACAAATGATATTTTACTGCTGTTAAACTAAAAGCTTATGCCAAGCTGTGCCTGTAAGCCCTGTTCGTTCTGCACCCCTCGAGGAGCACGATCCAGCCGTACAGCCAGCGAAGACTCGGCAGACTCAAGAAACATTTTGAGGCTTTCTGCCACTTCTAATTTCCTCTGTGACAGATCATTGGAAGTATAGACAAAGTCACATCACAATAATTGTTTTTATCTCACGAGAAAGGAAAGCCTGTCTGATGATGGGGCATAAAAAAAAAAGTCAGGATGCTGTTTGAGCAGAGCAGCTTTTCACTCATATTAGAATCCAGTACATGAAATCAAGAATAGGAGAGAGAGAAAATATACTACACTGACAGAGAGCAGATACCATATACATCATGATAAGGCTTTGTACACTGACTTGATGATGTTTACTAGTATATAAAGGAGACAAATCATGCTTTTAAATCCTCTTTTCTCTCATTTAAATTATTCATTTGGGTCTATATAAAGTGGAACTGCAACATTTTGATTTGAATTCCTTCTCATTGTAACTCCACAAGGCCCTCTTTCACCTTTTCAGAGGTGTGTCTCAGATCAACTCATTTTGAGACTCTCTTTAAATCCAAACGAGGCACTTCACGCCCCGCCCCCCTCCAGCTATGCAGCAGACTAAATTCCACTTTTCTGCACTCCTAGAGACTTCAAGTACACAACAAAATGCCTTTAACATCGAAAAAAGTTGATTTTGCATGATATATCTCCTTTGAAAACTATTTTGGAAGACCATAGACAAACTAGCTCATGGGACTTTGAATTGAGGTTTGATTTTTGACGTATTGTGAACCTGCTTGAATCCATTGTTTATCTGTGAGAACTGAACTTTGAAGTTGTTTAGTATAAACTTGCTCGGCACCAGACAGCACCGTACTCGGTCTTTTTTCTGTCTATAAAAAATATATGTTCCTTGTTTATTTTTTGCCAAATTCAGAGGTATAATTTGAAGTTGAGGAAAGAGTGACGTATTCTCTACGATGACAGGATGTGTGCAACTCACTGCATCCATTTGGGTGAAATAACTTCAACTGAACACATATTTACCCCTGCAGTGCCTTTCTGATAGGCGTGAGGTGGATTTTAGTTTTTGCTATAGTCGGTGTACTCTGCCTCAGTTTCAGCTAAACTGTCAATCAGCAGGAAGAGAGAATTTTTCAAACTATTCTTTTCATGTATCTCAGGTTGAATTGCCACGATCCCCAAGCAGGATTGTTTTGAACTTTGGTGATATTGATCAGGCAAAGCAGCCTCAATTGCTCGATCCACTGTTAGTGCTGCATAACACACGGTATTGAATATTGAATAATCAGGCCCTGGGGAAATTAGTGAGATATCACAGCAAACGAGTTCTATCACAAGTTGTGGTAAAATGACAGTGGCAGGAAAGAGGGAGGAAAATGAGCTCTGGGGGTGGATATGCTGAGAATACGTCGTGCTATCTACTGAAGTCGCAGAACTGCTGGTGCCCAAGGCTCAACTTCAGCTCCTTTCTCTCTTCCTGTGTACACACTTGACTTCTCTGAGGAAAGAGCGGCAACATCTGTTTAACCTGAAGCACTTTTGTCCAACTGAGGGATTTATGGATAAAAGGCTGTCGGTGTAGAACACAGAGCTATTAGCTGCAGTCACCACATTCGCTTGTCCAATATAAAAGGACAAGTACGGAAACTGAACATCTGTTCTCACACTTGTGTTTTGCATATCTTGCAATTTTCCAAAAAAAAAAGCATGCCCTAAAACAAAATAACACCAAGCTGCAAGCTTATAATATCAAGCAGATCTCTTGTGTTTATCTTTTTTTTTTCTGTATATAAAAACCTAGCAGCCAGCTTTCAATGCTGGACAGATGTACTATTGGAATCCTGCATTGTCTCAATTATAGCCAAGTCCCAGATCTACCTTTTGTGCCAGTTGGAAACAAAATATTGTGTATTTACAATTTTATTCCTCTGCTGAGCTCTGCAATAAAGCATCGAAAAGGAGCCTGAAGGCATATATTGTGCAATGCCAGCGTCAAGTTATTGTAGCACCATAATCCTACACAAGAAAAATGCCAGTTAGATGCACAAATCTGCATAACAAAGACATGTTTACAGCACAAGATTAAAGGGCAGCAAACACCGTCCTATGGGCATCAAACTAGTGGCACAGAAGCAAACACTCTCTTTCCATTTTTAGGGACTCTCCTCTCTGTATGCAGTGTGCGTAAGCAGGGAACCTGAGAATTACACGCTGATCACCTAGAGGCTCTATAGAAAATTTCGAAGACGTCAAAGAAAAAGGGATGTGAACATAAGGCGGAGAAAATAGGGTTTTATGAGGTGTAGAAAAAAGTTTTTTTTGCACAACGTTTGGTAACAAATAAGCCTCCTGTCACTTTACAACTCATGCTGGGCTCAAATCACAACATTATGCAAGTGTTAATAGTTTTTCACCAGTGGGTATTTACTGCAGAAATATATTGTTAGACCTTAGCACATTTGTCCCCGTTGTGATTTTTTCACTGTTTAGCTGGAGAGCATCTGAGGTGGGATATTATAGTGAAATGCCCCCAACACTGCTTGCATTGAAAGATCTAACTCAATGCATTGTGGTCAGCCAAGTGTTTATAACTAGACTAAACTGACTTTAACATCGAGCTTGGTAAACCAGGCCTCTGCATAATCAATATAAAAACATGCAGAAACCCAATGGCCTGTATGGATGACATATTGCTCATCAATGAGCTGCTCCATTTAATATAGAGTTGCACCACTGAACACAAGTGACGCATAAATCTGTGCCTTTCCTGGGGCTGATTCACCTTCTGCCCTGGAGTGTTCCCCTGTGATTCAGGCAGCTCTGACATTCACCTGCCTGCCATCGTGGGCAAAGAAACAGACCAGTGGCTCTAACCTTTACTCAACCGGTGATTTAGCCTGCCTGCCCGCACTGATAACACACTCCATCAGAGTTGCCCTGAGAGGAGGAGATGAGGGCCGCTCTGTGGGTGCTGCTGTGCTCAGGTAGGGCCTTTAGTCATTGCCACCCATCCTCTGTGTGTTTGCCAGCATCCCCCCCCTTTTATCTCAACCTTGCTAGCTTTTATTTCCTACACCCACTGAACCCTGCCACACTCCCATTCCACAGCACAAAACCATGGCGTGGAGCCTTTAAAGTCACCCACGTGTGCTCGCAGAGCATCCACAAGCCGTGACTCCCTCTGTTACAGACTTGACATTCTTCTCGGCTGTAGCTCTACGGCACAATGATGAGCCGCATGACTAATTTCTCTCACAAGTTCCTTATTGCAGTTCTGCGTAGTAATGTATGTCATATGGCAGACGTTGATGTGCTCTGGAACTTGTTAGCAACAATTAAATTGCCATGGTCGTGTTTGTGATGATATCTTTCAAAGCCTTATTAAGATGCGGCACATCATTAAAATTCTCTGACAATGCGGTTTTCTAAAGTGCCAGTTAGCTGGGTTTGTTTGTTAAAAAAAAACCCTAATAAATAACAGTTTTCTAAAATTGAGTTTTGCTGAATGACTGTGCCGATTCTCAAGTCATAATATTTGTTCCTACAAGACAAAAAAACGCATAAAGAATTATTTTGAAGTTTGCTGCATTGGATGTGAAGCGTCCAATCATACAGTTGAGAATATTGTGCTCCTGAGCACTGGGGATTTTACACAGCAGTCATCACCTGATAATGTGAAGCTGAGAGTTGTCTATTCAGCACAAAAAAAGGTGCTCAGCAGAGATTTTTCTTTTTTATTTTTTTAGATTATTTCTCACCGACAGATGCTCTCTAAATCTGTGCTGTGAGTGATTATGTTTGTCAGGACAGTAGTCTGTTTGCCGAACACCGGAGAGTGAGATTGGTAGGTGAGAATAGTCGCCAAAGATAGACAGCTGCAGCGTTGTGTTGATAGCCACTTCCTCTTGTGTGATTTGAAATGGAGTTTTTTTTTTAAAGTCTCTGTCCGCCGAGCTCTTGACGGAACCCTTCATCTCCATGCCAAGGCGCTACGGCCGCTTTCCGTCATCCTTGGACTGAAGGACCATGATGGAACAGAAAAACAGTGTTTTTGCACTTTGGTCCAAAGGAAGAATAAATCACAATGCTTGTGTGTTTGCAATCAGACTCTTTTGCTCTTGCAATTGGTGTAACAAATTGTCTCCCTTGTAATCAGCCCCTCTTTCCCTGCTGTTCTCATCAAAATTCTCTGAATGTTCTGTTGCCATGGTACCTTGAAAAATCTGCTGCTGAGATTTTTTTTTCTTCTTCCTGAGATAGCAGTTCTCATTTTTCTGTCTGCTTACCTCACAGATGGAATCACTTTGGATCAATTTAAGACAAAAACTGTGTTTAATGTAAAAATAGAATGTTGGGATATAGAAACCCTTATACAGAAAATCAAATAAAGTAATATTCTGTCCTTTAAAATCTGCTGGGTTTTGGTCAAATTATTTTTGTCTGACTACAGAAACACTCTCAGAAGTATGGAGTTTGAAAACGCTCTCGACAGGGCTGTGAAGACGCCATCGCGGGCAGCAGTTGTCACCTTCTACACATCCGTTCCGTATACAAATCAAATATGATGGGATTTAGATAGAAAATCTCAGTTGAACTTTAAAAGATTTCTCTCCAAAGGCTTCTCTTAGAAAAAAAAAAAAAAACCTCAGGAGCATGCTGTGTTTGCCTGGCTCTCTTAACACCCTGGGCTGGATTTCTGTGGGAGCCGAGTTCCCATAAGAAGGTGTTTGAGCTTCTATAATAACAGTTAGGCTGTCAGCTATAGAACTTGGCAATTCACTGCCTGTTCAAAATGAAAAGAAAAAAAAGAAAGTGTTACCATCTTGATTTAATATGTAAATACGCAAGTGTGTCTTATTTACCAGCCCTTTTTGAGAAAAATACTTCTGTAGTTATGATTAAATATATTATAAGTATTTATAAGTTATAAGTATTTTGTTCAATCAAATGGAAATAGAATTTCTTGGAGTAATGCACATTACTTTCTGCATTACATGCCAAGGTTTTATACAATAATCTTTTGCAATCTGTTAGCGCTTGGTGTATGTGTTAGGGATGACTCTCAGCTACTACTTTACCAATTTTTAGCTAAATAACCATAATATGGCTGGACTGAGTTATTATTCACACAAGTTTCAAAAATAGATGTATGTACGTATGGTTGGACATCCAGTCATTACTTTCTGAGAGTTGGATTAAAATGTGTCATGAATTATTTTGTTAATTTCACAAATGGTAGATAATAAAAAAAAAAATCTACAATATGTTTAGCTGTGAAAACAATTTCCGTCTGTACGATGTAAAAAAAAAAACTCATTGTTTGGACCAAATTGCTGTGTAGCCTTAATAAAACCACCTAATAATGATGATCAAATAAAAAACCTTTAATTTGTTTTCAAGAAAAAAAATCTGAGATTCTGTGTATTTTACCTGCAGTAGGCAGCAGTCAGAGCAACCACTTTAAAGAATCTGCAGCAACTTTCCATGAAGGATTCAAACTAAAAGCTTATAGACTGGTGCCTATCCCTGAGGTGAGTCAGCCAACTGAAACAACTCAAACTCAAAAATATGCTCACAGTGATTCAAGTCACTATTTTTTTATACTCCATAGATTTTCCTATAGACAATGCAGTCAACTAGTCTCCTAAAAAATTACATAAAGTATTCACTTAAAGCTGTATGACATTTTTAAGGTTCAAACTATTTTAGATGACTGCATTAGACCACAATATGACTAACTCTTAGCCTGATTTAACCCTGAGTATCCAAATCAAGTCTGCCTTGAGTGCAGGTTAGTCTACTGCAAGTAAGATGCTGATTTTTCATAACCGTTAAGAAACCTCTTTAAAAAGGCCAAATTATCCCTCTATAAAGAGCGCTCCTAAAATGAGGTCAGCTGAGTACCTGCATATTCTGATAACCAGTTTTTTCCATTACTCTTTTTTTAATGTTTTTTTTTCTACTTTCCTTGATGTGATTGGCATGTTCCAAGATGGCAGTGCCAGGATTCATTGGACTCAAATTGAGACAAAGTGGTTCAAGGAGCAGAAAATATAAATGTCATTTATAAATTGGCCAACGCAGACGCCAGAACAATATCGCTGCATATCTTTTGGATGTGCTGTAGACGACTTTCCAGAGTAATTGGACTCTCTCACTATCAAAAGGAAATTATTGAAAAATTAAAGGCCTGGCAGTCCTTGAAGGAACGGTGCCGTTCGTGTCACTGATTTAGACTGAAATGGTCAGACCTTGAAAATAATTTTGTGTTAAATCCCATGACCAATTGTAAAATGGCATGCCTAAAGTATGTGCTGTAAAGTCACTACCGCATCAAATTTTAGCCCAGTATCTGTAAAGGTGACTAAGGCTAACTAACCAATTTTAGGTGTACATCCAATACTTACTTTACGAGACAAGCGGTTCTTGAGATTTTGCTAACACAGAGGAAATGGAAAGAAAGGACTCTCAGTGACAACCACACCACTTTGCAGCTAATTATTTGCAAAACTGACTGATTTATAATCATTTTTGTGTAAGATCAGCTGGCTGTGGCAACCATTTTAAATGAGATGGACTAAAAGTTAATCAAATGTAGACACACGGCCAATGAATAGTTTCTGCAAGTTTCATTTAAATTCATCCACTGGTTCATGAGAGATTTTGGTAATAAACAGACACACAAACATGCACCCACACACACAGACACGCACACAGACAAGGGCACAAACACAATTGTCTGCTTTCATCTTTCAGCTGTGGGTGATAATTAATGAAACTCTGGACATTAATATTACCTCTGCTTATTGAAATATTGCCACAACAGCATAGTTTTCAGTGTATTATGTTAATTTGACTCAAGGAAACCTAAGTGGGTTCTCTATGGGATAATTATTTTCTAAACTTTAGAGTTCAAGATCTTTACGCCTTTAGTTTTACTTTTAACTATTATTGTTTCTTTTAGCTTTAACCCATTAACCAGAAGTGAAGTTGAAAAAGCTCTCCGAAACCTTTGTAACAGCTCCATCTTACAAAGCAGGTTTTGTTTAAACAGTTATTACTTAGCCTTTGACACAGGAGAAAAATAAAAAATAAAAAACAGCGAAAAGCATGAAAAATGATCATCTTTGAAAGTACAGCAACCAATTGGAAAGCACAATAGAAAAGAGAAAGTGATTAACTATCCCTGCATGGCTCTAACTGCTTTCCACGCCTACATGCTATAACAGGTTTCAGCCACAGGGGGCAGTCTCATATGTAGGAAAACTGCTTATGCAGTTGGTGGTGTTGGTCTTAAAGCTTTGTTCTGCAACAGAAACACAAAATACTTAATGTTTTAATCTTTTCTGTTTTGTTGGAGAGTAAAATTGTGAGTTCTTAAATGTTGTGTTTTAGTGTTATATTGTAATGTTTTGCACCTCAAAGTCATCCTAAATGTATGCAGATCTTTTCATAGAGACTTAACCTGAATCTTTACTTTTTCAGGTAAAAAAAAAAGTATTTGCCTCAGACTCGCAGTAAAGATAAAAAAATAATAAAACATCCATCTGCTGCTGAAGAAAGAACAGACAACGCTTTATTGTCAGAAACCATGGCACTCAGCCCCTAGTCAGTGTGACATGTTTGCAATCGAGCATAAAAATATTCAATAACATCCCAAATGCCGATAGTCTTAATTGACTATATACAAGAAATGCATAAAACATTTGTAAGACTGCAGGCCTGCAAAGATTCATTAAGTGTAAAACAACAGAAATGATGGATGATTTAATGTCTTTGTGAAAAGTGAGACAGAGTGCTCTTTGAAATACTGAATAACAGTGCAGGAGCTCCATTAAGAGATGGAGTGTCAAGAAATCATGTAGAAAGCCACTTTTAGGAGACCAGACATCATGTGTCTGCCTTTTTTTCTTTTTCTCTAATTGCCAAAGAGAATGTCTCTGTTGGTCTGGAAGAAGGTAATTTAAATTTTATTGTTAAATGACAGCGACCTTTTGAATAATTTCTCTTGAAAAGTCCTAACCCAGGATTATTAAATGGGTATCCATTTTTTTAAACATATCATAAATTGTTTCAGTATGATAAAATGTCAGGTCTTTAATTATGCCTGATCGTATAATTTTTATTGTTTTGATAGAAAAGCTCTGTGTAGCAGGTTTCCAAATCACTGACAGTTACACTTACGGAACAATAACGAATGCATTTGCAACTCAATTGTTTTTTAGTTTTAAAGCTCCTCTTGTGTTCAGAAAGATAAGCATAATTCTTAATTTTTGTTTTTAGCATAGAAAATCAGCATGCTTGCAAGTGAGCTGTATCACACACTTCCCCAGGAGGTATGTGTCTGCCTTTAAATTTACAATACAAAGACCACACTGAGACTCTCTGAAGCAGCAAAGAGTCACTGAAGCAGAGCAAGCACATACTGTGCACATGAAATGTACATACAAAATACATAAGGCCAGGGGCGGGGTGGGTTTGAAATTCAGCCCGGGAGTTTGGTTGGGAGAGGCCTTTTACCTAATCGCACGATGGACACAAGCGGAACCATAATTTTAATGCAGATACATTATCTGTTGTATTAAAACTGTTTTTTCAACAATCAACTACAACAAGCAGCTTATCTGAAATATCAAAGCAAATACTGGCAAACAAA
>JAUBOC010000077.1:7943542-7963797 GCA_032275365.1 Anablepsoides cearensis
TTAAAAAAAAAAAAAAAAAAAAAAAAAAAAAAAGCAGACAAAACAAACAGCAATTTTAAAGGTAAAAACAAAACATAGAAGAAGCAGGTGAGTCAGACACTAAAACTCTAAAAAATAATGGATTTTTCAGCTGTGAAGTTAAAGAAGCCCCAAGAGTTGGCTGATCAGCCTCCCAGAGGAAGAATGTTCCACGGCTCCTAGACCCCTCATATTCTGAATCAAAAGGAGTAATGAGTAGATATTAATCAGAAGACATTATGGGTTTAATGGAAGTGCAAAAGGTTAAAAGCTCACTCGTGTATTGTGGAGTGTTTTTGTTCAATAAAAGGCTGATTTTGAATAGAATTTTAAGGAGAAAAAAACAATTTCTTTTGTGAGTGGTAGGATCAAAATGAGCATATGTTGTTTGTCAGGTAACAACAGTCAGACTAAAAAAATACATTTTTATTTAGCATTTTAAAATGTTTTGGCAGATGATTTTGTGTCATCAGCAAATGTGCCAAGAGACTGAAGGACAGCATTATGTGATTTTCTTTGGAAAACATCCGAACTTCACTCTTATTGTGATTTATAGGAGAAGAAATATTAAAGGCATCCAATTACATATATAGTATGTAAAATAGGACCTTTTTATGTGATTGAAAGTAATGGTGTGATTCAGTGACTGAATTAAGACTGCTCTAATCCATTACAGAGCTCCGCATGAGCTTCAACGGTGCTTCTCTTCCTGTGGGCAGATTTTTATTGTGCCTGTCACTGTGCTAATTTTAATCCCAATTCAAGGTGCGCATACACATGAGACCACTCATTCACTGGCTGAAATGACAGAGCAGGACATTAAAGGTCCTCTGGGCTCAGGCAGGGTAAAAAGAAATTGTGAAATTTTGCTTCTCCTAATAGAAATGGATTCAAAAAATTTGTTGAAACAGCAACAAGGACATCTGTGTTTAGTAGAGGGGGAAAAAAGAGACATTTTAAGATGGATACATGCACAGGACTACATTCACCTCATCCTAAATTGAGCAACCTCAGCATGTAATATGTTCCAGGTCATTAGGCACACCTCAGAGGATATTAGCGGCTGTGTGGGGTATACTGGAACTGACTGCAGATCCCCTTCTCATATTTTGCATTTTAGGGGATGGCAAGTTTCCTGATTAGAGCGGATGGATCACACTGACCTAATCTGCTATTATGCTTTCAAAGACCACTGTGCAGTAATTTCATCACTTCGGGGAGTGAGGACTGTTAAGATGGACAATATCTCGATAACAGACTAATCAATCACTTTTAGAGTGCATTACTGAGAGAGGGAGCTTAGCCCCGTGGAAGGCGGCCTGATATAAATAGCAGATTGGCTTCCTTCATGGCTGTTTTTCAATTGCCATCAGTATTCGCTGCATGCGTCTCATGCGCTCACCCACCTCAAAAACACACATCCTCATTCAGATCAGGCTTGGCGTAATCACATTACGAAAACTTGCATTTTACGGCGGGTTCTGCAGCACAATGATACGTAGAAAAGGGGTTTATTGAAAAGGCCCAAAATGAGTTGGGGGGGTTGTGTTTAAATTCAAACGAGTGTTTTTAACCTTGTTAGACAAACTGTTGCTCTCAGCATGTGGCTGAGTCAGAAGCGAGGAGGTAAGTTTTGATCCAACGCATTATTTCGGAGAGTCTGTCAAGTTTGTAGTCATTTTCAAGTGCCCTTGAAATACAGCAGTGCTCCTCTTGCAAACAGTGGTGCATTGGATAATTGTTGGAGAGAGACAACAAAACGGTGAGAAAGATGCAACTCCTAAAGCACTAAGAGGCATTCCCAACTGCAAGCCGGTGACTAGGAGAAAAATATATTCCTGTAAAGATTTACTCCACTTAAAGTGGTCACTTTAAGGCCATAAAGTGTAAACATTCAGTACTGTATTAGAATTAATCGCTTTATTCACGGTGCTTTTATTTCTTATCATTTCACCATTGTTACAGCCTTACATTTGGGACCTGTTAGGTTATAATTTGATTGTTTTTTTTATATATATTCATAATGAGGTAGCATTTGCGCATAAAGCATTTAACTTAACAGTACATAAAATTTGGATTTTCTCTTTGGAGTTTCCATGCATCCCACGTCTGTTAACCCCAACATTTCATAGTAAAACTGACTGTATGCGCAAACCTCCTGCAGCCAAATCGCTCAGATTTGACAGGATTTGCACAATCCGCCAGAATTCCTCCTCTTGTCTCAGGTTGTCTGGCCTCCCTGTGAGCAGATAAAATCCTAGCAGGAATCAATATTCATAAAGGAGGACATTTGGAACATGTTGCAGATTTTTTTTTATTTTTTCCCCCATGATGAAGGATGGGTGATCCCTGGATTTCTTTCACTACACTAAGAGGATTAATCTATTTTTTTTCCTAGCTGGGGACATAAACATGTATATTCATTTTCCTGGATGTTTCATGTTTGTTGGCAGAGGCAAGTGCTCGTCCCAGAGGAAAGTGGTGTCTGCCTAAAACATGTGGGAGGTCGAGGAATGTTTTGTTTCTGCTCTCCACGATCCAAGAAGAATGAGAAAAGCCATTAAGCAGCGAGCACTACTTTCTCCTAAAGAGGGATGAATGTTATTTTTGAAATGCAGCAGTGAGTGACCCTACCACCCCCTCTCCATCTCCCCTTCAGTTCCTCCCTCCCTCCCTCCACTGTTGCAGTATCATATTGTGCTGGACCAGGAGCCCAGCCCGGAGCATCACAAACACCTCCCACCCTTCTGCCTAAATAAACCCACCTTAAAACTCCCCACAGACGGAGAGGAAACCTTCAGTTTTGCCTTGTTCCTTTTTTTTTTCTTCTTCTCCCCCCCCTCCATTAAATGAAGCTCAAATGACATCACATTGCTGCAGTGCTGCACTGTCCATGAAAGGTGTCAGTCGTTTCCTGTGATAACCAAGAATCTGTCCATTTGGCCACTTGGCTCTGCTCTTCTCCGCTCCCAGACATCATCATGGCGTGACAGCGTGGATTCTTCCATCCCGCGCTCGTATTATTACGCAGGTGGACGTCTGCATGAACGAGGCAGAGGCAGGCGCATGTTTTTTTTCCTCCGGGATACACAGCAAGATCCCCACCGCCTCCTCCTCATCCTCATCCTCCTCCTCATCACATCCCGCCCCGGAGAAATCGACCCGCGTTCGGCTGTTTTGGGAAGATGGACCAAGTCGTGTATGAAAACTAATTGCTCGCATGACTGCGCATAGTATCAGAAGAGGGGGGGAATAAACACACTATCAGTCCATGGGTGGGATCCTTCCTGATTGCGCCTCAGACAGAGGAAGTTATGACAACAAACGTCTCCAGTGATGAGCGGCAAACGGGCGCGATGACCGCGTTTGGAACGAGAACATCAGTGTTGGCGGGGAGTTTTCTTTAAGCCTCAATTTGACGCCAACCTTCAGCCGGCAGAGGCATTTGTTTTTCAGGAGCGCCTGCGAGAAGAGAAGAGCCCCGGACTGCAGTTCTCCATCCCGACACACCGTCTCCACTGCGTTTCACGAGAGGCGTGAGAGTTGGAGGAAATGTAACCCACCGGATTTCTGCGTTAGAAAACCATCCAAAAATAATGAGCGTTTTGTTGGAAGCTCTCAGACTCTCCTAAACTTGGATTTTATTCTATTTTTCTTTTTAAATCCGAGTAGGAGATTTCATCTTTACTGCCTTTTTAATTGGATTCTTTCTGGGGGATTTTATTATTTATTTATTTTTTACATTTGAAGGTGGGCTTTTATTCTCTCCCACCGCAGGTCACTGTGTTTCTGGTTTGTGACATTCTAGCCTCAGATTGACGCTTTTCCCTCACGTCCTCCGGATTTTGCAGCACCAAACTCTCGATGGGGGAGGGTGTCTTTTACGCGTGAATTTGGAATAAATGAACTCCGGGCTGCCGCCTGCGATTCGCTGTGAATTTATTGAAAGAGAAGAAGAAGAGGGTGCCGCCAGCTGAATCATGTGCGCTGGGATCAAACCTTTATTGGCATCGGCGCTATTAGTTCCACTTTTGGTGAGTCCCTTCGACTTGGCGATCAATGTCAGGTGGAGTTTGGCAGCTCTGGCACATGTGTGGGTGGACTGTATGTCTCTATCATCAAATCACTGAACAAGAATCATGAAATATTGAGGGAAAATAAGTATCTATACCCAAACATCTATCCATCTATATCTACTATTTGTCTCTGTCTATGTTCTCTGTGTTCACGTGGAGGGGCACTTCTTGTTGGTAAAGGTGCTGTTTAACAGTCTGGACATGTTGGGCCTAAAGCAGCCGGGTCACACTGGAGTCCTGTGCAGTGAATAAGATGGTTACCCAGTGATACATGACTTACATTCCCACAGACAGAGGTGTTTGCAGAAATAAAAGGGTGCTCGGGTGTGTCTTTGCATCAAGAAGACGCAAAAAGACCTTTGATTTATTTATGTGTTTAAACTTTGCAGCAGCTGCTCAGGTCCACCAGGGTGAAGTTTGCCCTGATTGTGCTCAGAGGAGTGGACCGAGAGCACTGCTGCTGCAACTCAGTGTTAAAACACATGCAGCCAATAATGACTTGTGTCACACAGGCCCGGGCTTTTAAGCGTGCTGCACCGTTTGTGTGAGTTAGGAACCAATCACGTTTTGATTTGAATAATCAACCACGAGGGTTTGGAGATGATAAAAGGGATGCACAAGCTGAGTTGCTGTGTGATAATGATCTTACTAATGCTGTGAGTGACTGATGATAATTATGTTTGCAAGTTGGGTATTTTTTTTAGCCCCTCTCATCATTCAGCTTTAGTTTCAACTCCTATCAGAAGTTGTTTACTGTACTTCACCGGCTATTCTAATTTTGGACTGCAGAAGAGGTCTGGTTTCTGTAAATATATGCTTATTCCTCAAGGGACCCAAACAGCAGCTCATTAGAGAATCAAGGTTGCATAGAGGTATTAAGACTGTAAATCTGTTGGATAGAGATGGGATCAGATGTCAATATTTTGCTATAAAGTCAAGTGAACCTCCCCCCCAATGCATCTCTGCTTTATCTGCACAATGCCTTCCAAGACCCCCCCCCCCCCCAGGGAAGATGTATAGGCCAAATGTGTGGTTCTGTAGAGAGTGTTACTGCAGCTTGCAGTGGCTGAAATAAACACAGACTACCAGCTGCATCTACTGTACACACCCTCTTTAGCATTAGTGATGCATGAAGAGCACTCCCACCTCTTCAGTGCTATTAAAGTTCATGCAGTTCATGCAAGGTGTTAATGATGCATGATCTGACAGATAATTGATGCAACGGCAAACAGGTGTGTCGCGTGAAGATTTCAGAACAACTAAGAGAAACTGGATCAAACAGATATTTCACATCATCGTAAAGGTTTTAACGTAAAAGACTTGAAGAGTCCTAAAAACGGAGGTTAATGAGTTTTCCCTCACAGGAGGGTTGGTACCCTTGAGCCTTATTGGATTTGTGATTTGAATTAACAATGTGTGCTGAGGGACTCTTATGCATTTATGTCTTTTTTTTTTCGCTCCTCCTTTCAAGCAGCTGTATGTGATGCAGTAAGTAGTGATAATCACGTCTTTGGCTTGTCAGTGTGTTGCAGGATGTTACAGCAGAAGCTCAGAGCGCTTGCTGTCATGTGTTCGCCTAATGAAATCAGACAGGATGGTCATTATCATTATCATGCATTATTGCCAACACTTCCATCTTCGGCAATGCTTATCCAGGCAGGAAACAACAGGAGAACAAATTCACATCTGAGCAGGTTATGCACAAAAATAGTAACCAAGGCATGCGTGCAGTTATTTTTATTATTACCTTTTCTTCTTAGTTGCCGTATGCAGGCCATGAGTTGAGATTAATGGGGTCTCTCTGCTTTGTCATTCTGCTGTATTGTGTTGCAGCAGCTGCTGTGGTGCTGGTGTCATGTGTTCTCATTATGAAATCAGGACCAGGAGAAGGTTATCAGCCACAGCAGGAATGAAAGAATAACAGAAGCACAAGCTATTGATCTATATTCCGCAGCATAAAAGACTTTATAAGGCGATATGCAGACCATTTTTTGTTGTACATACAACACAAATAGCTGTTTGCAGTGACTCATGTTGAAGCTTGACATTTTCAGGGGCTACATGATTTTCTCTAAAGATGACTTTTTTATGATACTCTAGGCTTTGTGGTTGTGATTATACATTAAACTCCATGGATGACTTGTGTTAACTGTGCTTTGATTGACGAAAAATTACATATCCAGATACTGTATTTGCAATAATGTCACAGTAGAAATGTCAGTATATAAGGGAAGGCTGTATTGCCAATTCTAAAGTCCTTGTAACCTTGAAGTTTATGCATTTTATTTGTAAGGATGTTGCGTGTGACTGCAGATTAGAATCCCTGAACACTGTCATCTTGCCACACCACGGTGACCAAGATATATTATATAAACATGCTCTGCAGGGGTGTCCTAACACCATCTTCATATATCACATTTATGATCACACTTCTATTGTGATAAAGATCCGTGTGGCATAAAATATTGTCCTGGCACACTTCAAATCTGCAAGAAGAGGCTGCTTGTGTGCCTGAGAGAGAGAGAGAAATGCTATTTATTTCACAAATGAACATCATTAGGTGATGCAATCAAGCACCAAACTTCAGTGGAATAATTAAAGAATGTGACATTCTGACAACATTTAGTAACATGAGATCATCTTATGTGCTGACAAGTGAATTGGTTGACTCATTGCTACAGCCAAGATGTTATAAATATAACGTAGAGTCATGAGATTTGATTGCTTGTTATGTTTTTTAACTCTTGTGTAAACTCTGGTTGACTTTATAGTGGAAACATAAACCTTTACACTCCCATTAGCTTGGACACAGTAACACGGTTTCTCGAGGTATCTAAAAGTGGTAACGGTATGCCTTTGAATAGCTTTATTAGAACTTCTTCTGTATAACCTGCTCATTTTATATCCCAATAAAATGAGTCAAAAGCACCTCTAATCACAGAACTCCTGTAAATTATGTAAAGCCAAATCTATTGAAACAAGAACATGTCTGCGTTTATTACCGCCGCCGCCTTTTTATAGTGCTGCGCTCATCAGTGTGGAGGCTACAAAGGAGGAGGGAAGCTGCGCAAGCTAAAACCCGACACAAATGTATAACCTTCGGCAGTGTGGTGGAGGTGGTTGGTCAGACTGTGGAAGAACTTGTTTTTGTGGAGAGAGTTTGTGATCCACTGTGATGATCATTCCCTCCTCTGGAGGAAATCTAACAACCCTCTGTGTGCACTACCAAATCATCTCTAAATCAGGTGTCCAGCACTGTGGGAAAGTTTGCAACCATGCTGTGTCCCCTGCTCAAACCTGGTAAGACTATTGTTCCCACATTTGTAGAATTTTAAAAATAGAAGCCTTTAGATGCTCTAAAATTACAAAAAAAAATTAGAACACCGTATTCTAATCAGACAATAATAGAACATTATATATCATAATCTAAAGATGTCAAGAACCAGGTAGCACCAAGCCTTGTTTATTTCAAGATTTATGCAATTATGATCAAATTAGTGACTTAAGCATTTGTTTTAGCATTTCCTATTAAAGATACAATTTAAAGTCAATATCTAAGTCAACCAGTATGATAAAATCTTGTGCTGAAATAGGATGCTAAGTCATTATTTGGAACTGCAAAGATAAGAGCCTGATTGAAAATTTATGAAAAAGTAGTTTGTGTAAGCTGAAAAGGGTTAGTGGCCTTAACTTTAGATGGAATTTTTTAAATTAGCTTCGAAACCACTGACCGTCTCTTCGCTCCTCATGCATTACATGGAGATAAACAACAAAGGATCTGAGAATAATGTGATACAAAGCATGGAAGATGTGGAATAAGTGGTGTCAGGGACTAAAAAAGTGGTTAACTGTGTGAAAATTGGACTCTGTATGCAGACAAGAAGATGTAAAGAAAGGAGAAAATAAGTGCCAATTAAGGCTGGTAACAGGCGACAGAGTGAGATAGATGTTTCTCCCAAGGCAAGTAAAGTTATTTAGTGCTCAAGATGTCTAAAAAAATGTTCAGGAAATGGCATAATTACAGTAGCCAAAAAAGATCAAAGGAGTAGCCACCAAAGCACTGAAGCAATTAAACTGGAGCTACTTCTTCGGCTGGATTTCTAGGGTTAGCGAATAACAAAGTGACAAGAACAAAGTAGCGGTGCACTCAAAGCACCGAGCTCTGAAGGAAACACAGGTAAATAACACACAGGCCTCATGCGGCATTAAACACCTTCCACTTTTTAACTTTGCTGCTTCATGAATTTCAATGGAAGGCGAATGGCAATAAAATCTTACACTAAATGCCTACTGTAACAATATTGTTATAGTCATAAATAGAACTGAGGTCTTTGATAACAGCACAAATATATTGTTTCTTCTTACTCATCAGTAAACCAGGATGTTTCTTTATGATGTATTGTAGACATAAAGTGGGATTTTATTCCTGCACCTTAGAGAATTTGATGTTGCCTCACAGCAAGAGGATGCATTTGTACAGATTTTACAAACACTCACGAGAAGATAAGGCAACGCTTATTCAAAACACGTGTGCAGAAATTTTGGAAATTACAAAATTGCTTGGCTGATGTTGAGTCTGACCTTCTTAGATTCCAGATAAAGTGCCTTGTTCTCATTGCATCCTGGGATAAATTGCTTTCCCCTTCAGCAGTGAATTGTTCAAATTGTTAGAATGGGTCATTACTGTCCGCAGGTCTTCCTTCAGATACAGTAAGATATAATAGAAAACGTCAATGAAATCTGATAAAACAAACGCCAGTAAAGAAAATCAGCTTCAACCGTCCAACAAGTACTTTTGTTTTAAAGCTGCATAAATCAAAGAACATAGACTGCCTACCTTTTTGTGTCTGGTTGTGTTTTGCACATTGTTTTGACATTTATATTCTGAGTTGGTAACCTTTGAAAATAATGATTCGTGCATGTTTCCTTTCATCTTGGAAGCTTTCAGCCTCTCACGGCTGAGCAGTACATCTGAATAAGAAAAACTGTCATTTATCGTCACAGAGCATGAATGTGTTCCTGAAATATGTATTCTAATGACATGGCTGTATTGCTGTATTTTTTTTTTTTTTTAGTTTCAGACGAAAGCAGTTTAAAAAAAAAAAAGATGACAAAGAATAAAACTGACCCGCTTGGTGAAATGTGATAACTGTCATACATAAATGAAGATTAGGATGTGACTAAAGGCAGCATCATCTTTCGTTTCCTTCCTGCTGTCAAGCAAAATAATCTCACAAAATGAAAAATATGGTAGTGTTATGGGAAAAAAATGCAAGTAGTTACACAAGGCTGTGCTATATAAAAAATGCAACCAAAAAAACAAGACTGCTACAGCAAATATTATTCTACAATTTGGTGTGTTGCCGAGATTCATTCAACACCATTTTAGTGCTCCTTTATAATGCAGCAAATAAGTTATTTGCTTAAGACTTAAAACATCTCATAAACCACTAGATGAATTTTAATTAATCTTTTCAGAAGTTAATAATAGGTACATCTCGAGGGAGTTCATTTAAAGATGGCCGCCAAAGCTAATCAACATTAGCCTATAAAAATAAACTGTTTTAACTAATGTTTGACATGATAGTAGGTGAGCAACACATACTTTGAGTGTGACATCTTGCAATATTGGATGAGGTTGGATTGCTTTCAGTTTAGCCAAAACAGCTACATTTTTTTTTCCAATGGAAAATTATCTTTGCCTAAACTTGTGGCATGAAATGCAGTGGAAGACGTACAGTTCTTCACAAAGTTTTAGGTTTTAGTTGCATATTTTAAACAAACACGTCCTCAGACATGTTATATTTTCTTTTTTACTTTGAGTTTCCATCTAATCTTATGTAAAACTTTAAAGCCAATAACATTAATACACGTGCATCCTTTTATTGA
Organism: Anablepsoides cearensis; assembly: GCA_032275365.1. Taxonomy (NCBI): domain Eukaryota; kingdom Metazoa; phylum Chordata; class Actinopteri; order Cyprinodontiformes; family Rivulidae; genus Anablepsoides; species Anablepsoides cearensis. The sequence continues at coordinate 7,953,526 of JAUBOC010000077.1, forward strand.
ACACTTAAAACCTTTTGATAAAAACTGGCATTTATTTTGGTATTTTTAGTTCTGTAAGCAAACACTATGCAGAGGCAGCTTTCCTTATTTAGCATGTCACACAGGCTTGCAGATCTGATAATTGTTCTTTTTTTTAGTTTGTGGTAATTCAAGATGTACACAAAGCGTGCCTGCCTGTCTGCCCATATAGTTAAATACTGTACATAACTATAAAGTCAATGCTTCATTTAAATGCTGTAATATGGTGGACGTTAAGTGCTTCAAAGTAAATAACTGACAGTGTTAAATGTCCTCGCTGGTGTCATTCAATGATGTCAGAAAAAGCACACACAAAAGGATGATGTGATAAAAGAGGCACCAGTCAAACCTCAAACTGTCAAACACTATCTGGACATAATGATGGAAATCTGACATTTTGGTTATTTATATCCTGCTGTTTTCATTCAGGTGCTGTGAAGTTTGTCTGATAATTATTTAAAATGACAGTGGTCATATGACGAGCAGTGATTAGATCATTATGTAGGAAGCGTGACACCATATTCAACCTGTCCAGAGCGGCTGGAGGCTTGACACAAATATTCAGCTGGGGAAAGACTGCTGTAGAGCACATGGCATATTCAGACTGCAGAGAACTAAATTTGTTTTTCCGACCCATGAGATCCACTGCGTAGTACCCGCCAGGTCCTTCACTCCCTCTGTTAACTCTGTTATGAAAATTATTGGTGGCATCTGTCATCCTCAAGAAGCACTTTTTTGCAGTCGTCCCGCCAACGTGGCAGCCTAAAGCTGTTGCTTCCGACTCGGTGTCAGAGTGATGTTACATTATGCAAACAAGAAACAATGGATGGACATAAAAGCAAACGGCCTAAAACTGCATGAAATCATGGCTTCTGGTCTTTTGCTGTTTTACCTGAAGGTGACATTGATTCAGCTCATGCTCTCAGTTGCTGCATCTGGTCATATTGATCAATATCTTCTACTAGAACAGCATTTCCCTTAAGCTCCCCGGAGCAAGCCAATTAAGAGAGCTGCATGCTCTCATACAGAATTTGCAATGTGCACAAACACAATCTTCCCCACAGTCCCATTAAATAATGCATAAGAACGATATATTGTACAGCGCTTACTACCACAGGTCTCACCAGTCCTATTAAAACTTTCTCAGACGTACTAAAAAGCACTGGGCAAAATGTAGTATGTTTAATGCACTTCTAAATCTTGTCTGAGGCATTAGCAAAGAGATAATGCCTTTGTGAATATGCCACTGTGATAAGAGACCTTTCTGTCCTTACTCATCGATTTGTTTGTCAGAAAGTCATATTCTTCATCAGACTGCACAGGCCTCGTTTGTGCAAGTTTAAATCTGGTGCCTATTAAACGCTGCGAGACAACAGAAGCATTAACTATTCCAGTGAAGAGGGTAGATAAGAGCCTTCACCTTCACAAATTGTTTTCTATCTTTGGTTCAGCATCTTGCAAACATCTCATGTTTTGAAAGTACATGATGTCATACATGGCAGCAGAGAATAAGCATGCAAAAATGGCTTGTATCTGCATCTATCTTCTAAAATTGATCAGTGCAAGTTGTGCTGGTACAACTGGGGGGAATAAATGTTTCATTCAAGTTTTTGCAGCTAAAAAGAAAAAAATAGATTGTGCTGTAGTGCCTTGTAGTTCAGGAATAGCTTGCATACATAAACTCTCGCATAGCCTACTATACTGAAAACCTTTCTTAATTCCTAATCTATATCATACAGTGCATCTTTAAGTTTTCTGCAAACACTAATAGGAAAAAATAGTTAGAACTTGAACAAGTGCCCAATCATTAAAAAAAAAAAAAAAAAACGTGTTGAGACTTTAGGAATTCAATGATGTTTGGAGTCAACACAACCTTCTGAAGTCCTAATGTTTGTGAACTCTTCAGGTCTACTTTTGCATCGACAGGAACCTAACTAGATAATTACAGGGATATAAAATGACAAGAAAATAAATAACCTTGGCTGCAGAATATCTTGGCCCAAATCCATGAACACAATTCATTACGGTGCAGTCTTTATCGCATGCAATGTTTGAGGATAAAAAAAGTGATAGCGTAATGATTTAGAGGCTTTTTGAACTGAAAGGGCTTCATTCCAGGTGCAACTCGCTCTCTCTCTCTTTCGCTGTGTGTGTTTTTTTTGTCTGCAAATTATTGCTCCTTAAATCTTTGTGACCTTTGACGGCTTTATAACTCTGAAATAGTGAGTACATTCTCAGCAGAATAGATTTATGGTGCAGCCAGGCAGAAATACGGCACAAATAATTATCGATTACGGTTGTTGGCGTAATGGATTTAGAATACGTCCTTTTTACTTTCTGCAGGTGGATTTTTCTGGTTTTAAAAGTTTGTTTTCCTTTATGTTTGATTTGATTATAATGTAGATGTGAGATAAACAGATGAGCTTAAAGACTCAGTTTTAAGCTGTGTGATGAAGAACGTGCACAGTAGGGTTTATTTATTTGGCAGCTTTTTTATTGCTAAAGAGATTGAAAATAAGAATTTATTTTTCAACATCTATGTGGCTTTTTAATTGGTTCCAAATTGTTTGTTAAAAGTAATTTGTTTTTTAAGAGTTTTCTATGGGTTCATTTTAGTATGTAGTTTTTATGATTCATTGAGTTACCATGTTTGTTGTAATGTTGTTTAGCATGAAACAAAAGCCATCGTCTGACTTCAGCCTTTTCATTTTCCAATCTTTATTCTGGAGTTTTCTGTGCACAGTATCTATTCATCTACACTAAGCTGTCTGAAGCTCTTTTAACTGCCAGACAACCTTGACAAAAAATAGAGCAGACTTAGACAAAAGTCCTCCAACAAGCCCAACTAATACAGAAACAGGTTTATTCATATTGAAATCAAAACATTCAACCACAGCAACATTTTTTAAATATCCAAACTACAGCATACACCTAACTGTATACAGTGTTTATTAAAATGTTTTTCTTATTTTTTTCTTGTAAATGTCTGTGAACACACATCAACACATAAAAATCAGAAACTTTATTCGGATTTTACACAAAGAAGAAATGACACAATATGTCAGCCTGATTCCCACCGGGACTATTTTTAAACTCCACAGATATGCAAAATAACTTTTTCTAAAAATGTATGACATGTTTTTATTGTTTTTCCAAGATTTGTCAGAGGTTTTGTCATCCTTTTATATATGTTTTGCGATATTTACCTGAAATCCGTCTTAAAAAATAAAAATAATTTAAAATAAATAAGCACAATGTTTAGTATGAATTTCCACTTTTTAAGCTTTTGTCATGTTTTTAGTTCAACATATTTGTTATATTTGTTATATACTATAGGTTTTTCTTTAAAGTATTTAACTTTTAGTGTCTACATTTGCACCTAATTCCAGTAATGTGTATATGTTTTATTTTTTTCCCCCAACATCTGCTCTTGATTTCACTCTACAGTCACTATTTTGATGTTACCACATTTTCTGGACTATTTAGTTAATTTAGTGAGCAGCCTACTCTGGCCAGAGATGAAATATGGAACTGTAACTCTAAAATTGTTTAATTGTGTTGAACGGCACAATGTGATGAGACTTCCACCCATTTGTTACACAATTTTCCACACAATTAACAGCAATGTAGCTGAAAACAGGAATCTCTTCCTAGAAAATAGAACAATACTTTGAACAAAGCCCCTTTTTTTAAGGGAGGCTCGTTTCCATCTGTGTGGCACTGGTGATATGTAAATGTGTAAACTATGTACATCGTTATTATTCTTGGAACGGAGCCTGATGCGAAGTGGATCAGGTTTACTTTATTCTTTGTGCAGCTACTGCCAAGTGACAATGCAGATTCAGCCAAATGTCTGTATCAGATTTTAATGGTGTAATCAATGTGTTTTACTTATGCCTATGACCTGCTTATTATAAGGATACATTGCATTACAAAGCATTATTTTGTACCACAGTGCTTATGTTTGATGCATTACTAGTCATTTAGAGATGCGTAAGTTTAGTAACATTACTGCTTATGTTGTTTTCGATCATTGATGCAGCAAAGTTGATTTTTTTTTTTTTTTTTTTACATGTCAACCTATGGTTGTTTTTCTGCAAAATATTGCAAAAACTAAACACATTTCACTTAAATGTTCAAAAAGTAATTAGGGATGTCCCGATCCGATACTCAGTATGGGTATCGGTGACCGATATGGCCATTTTTTGAAAATCGGTTAGTATCGGATTTAGTCATGGTATCAGGCAGATCCAGTTTTCAGCATCATCATGCTTTCCAACTGCTGTTAAGAAGTCAAGACACATACAAATATGCAACCATGTCCACAGTGTGGGTTACACTTTTCAATGGAAAACAATGATGCTGAAACTGCATCTTGCCAAATCTGCAAACTGGATGTTTCTCGTGGTGTAACAGCAGGGCTCGCTTTAATACTACCAACCTTGTCACTTGGAAAGAACTAAAGAAATAAAGGTATTGGATCGGTATCGGAAAGACTAATCATTTAAAAAATCGGATTGTATCGGGAGCCAAAAAATCTGGATCGGGACATCCCTAAAAGTAATCATTAGAAAAGCCTCTACAATGAATTAACCTTTGCCATCACTCCTGTTCAAGATGGCTGCTTCAGCAAAATATCCTTAGCCAACAGAGGAAATACCCGGGACTAACTTTACAGATGATGAGCTCAAATGTGGTGTAGTAGCTGAGACTGATCCCCGACACATACTGTTAGATTTTGCTGGCTCAGTTAGTGCTGTTTGTTAAACTTTCTCATTAACTTGGAGTAAATTTTACCAACAAATCTCATGAAACACTGACTGATTTTTAGTTAAACTTTCAGAAAACAGTCATCGGGTATACATTTACGACTGATTGGTGGTGGGGGCTATGCATTTCCTCAAATAATGCTATAGGTCTTTATTTGTTTAGTTATTGCCAAGAAGTTCAGCCACTTCTGACAGTTGAGTTACCAAGTTGGCCTAAACCACCAGCTGAATTCCTGGACAAATCAGCCTCTGCTTGATGTTCAATCTTATGTATTCTTTTCATTATAAAGACAAAGAAGGTTTTTCAGTCTTAGAAGTGCTTAAAATGCAGAAATCGTTGACTAAATTTGTCCTGCGACTCGCCTCATCTGTGCTAATCTTCCACTGAATATACTGTTGTCTTAAAATCTCTCTGGGGTGCTGCTAACCTTCAGCACTGCCACTGGACATTAAAATGTATGGTTTTCCTTTTTTTTTTTCTGGGTGTGCTTTCACAAGACAAATTGGCATTGGCATTCAGAGGTGGTTTGCATGCCATTTTCTTCACTGATTCTCCTGTGATGTGGAGAATCATCAGTCCTGTCCTGCACTGAGGGCAGGTGGGTGACATTGACTTACAAGTGTTGTGAACTGGCTAAATCAACAGCTTGGTGAACTGAAAAACTGTAGCGACATAATAGTCTCAGCCCTCAGTGTACCTGTCAGTCAAGATGCTTTGAGACATTTGAACTTGTGGAAAGAGCAGAAGGTCGGTCCGCTGCACTTCAGGCTGATGTACATTGAGACGTAAAACACTTTAAGAGCTTTGTGGTTTGATATTTCTGTCAATATGCAATATCACAACAAAGCAATCAGCTCAGTGAAGTAAAGAAATCATTAAGAGCGAATGTCTTTAAACAACCTTTGAGTTGTTGATGATGGCCTTCGATGAGGCTTTGGTGATATGAGTTCAGTCTATTAGACTGAAAATGGCTTTATTCTCTGGTGAAATTTAAAACTTGAGAGCTAGATTAAGTTTTTTTCTGTGCAGACCTCTTTTATGATGGGCCAGATTAGTTTTGTAGAAAAAACAATTAAATATATCATATATGGGATAAACACAGTCATATTTGAGAAGTGAAATGAAGTTATGATTTACAGAAAGTGTACAATAATTGGTAAAACAAAATTAGGCAGGTGCATAAATTTGGGCACAAAAAAAAAAAAAAAACTCAATATTTAGTAGATCCAACTTTTGCAGAAATAACAGCCTCTAAACACTTCCTATAGTTTCTAATGAGAGTCTGGATTGTGGCTGAAGATATTTTAGACCATTCTTCTTTACAAAACATCTCTAGTTCATTCAGGCTTGATGGTTTCAGAGCATGGACAGCTTTCTTTAAGTGACACCACAGATTTTCAATAATATTCAGGTCTGGGGACTGAGAGGGTCTTTCCATAACTTTGTACTTGTTCCTCTGCATGAATGCCTCAGTAGATTTAGAGCAGTGTTTAGGGTCGTTGTCTTGTAGGAAGATCAGCTTTGTCATTGATTCCTTTCGCACCCCACTGTATTTAGTGTTCTTAGTTAGTTTGTTACAAATATAGCATCATGCCAACCAATATTTTCTATACATCTCCTGATGTTTGGCTTTTAAAGAGTAACCAAAACCAAAATCAACTTTTTTTATTATATTTTTGTGAAATTTGTGTGTACTTTTATTTAATTCTGCAGTATTTGGTCTAATAACTTATTTGTGCTGCCCTCTATGGGTTGAATGGTGGCTACTGCAGTTGAATTTTCCTATTGGTTAAAACAGCACAGCTTTGTACATGGTTACATCACAGCTTCTGGTTTGGGTATAAAAGCCTCTCAGACACACCCCTGCAGCGAGTCAGGGATTGGAATAGTGAGCTCTGCATAGAAAGTTTGTCACTGCTTCGAACATTAGCCTATGTTAGCAATGATGCTGCTAACATCACTTTAACACTCAGGAACTGGACCCATTCTGTCCCCCATTGCCTCGCAGCAATGGCTTCATGCATCGCTGGGTCAGCACCATGAGCTAGCATCATGCAATAAGGCTCAGACCCACTGGGCTCCACAGCCTCCTGCCGCATCAGTGACGAGCGAGGTGAAAATTCCTCCACCGTGGTTAAACTACCTGCATTGGTTACTACCTCTGGTTACTCTGTTTCAATGGAGATGCTGGCTGGTTTCCCTCACATGAACGGGTTTAGTAATGAAAGAGCCGTGGAGCAGAACCCAGCTGGGCTTAAAGTGTGCATCGCACCGCTTAGAAGTCTGCCTCATATGAAAAAACTATTAATTTAATTTAGTGCTCCTTTTTGTAGTTCAATATTTCCTTTTATTTATTTTTTTAAATTTCCAATACTAGTTCTAATTACTATTTTTTACAAGACAAAAAGGAAAACTTTGAGTTCTCAGTTCTAAAAGTAATAAATCACATGAAAAACTCTAATACACTATTTGTTTTACAGCGGTTACTTCATAAAATACAGTTTGGCACATCCATACTCCCATTAAACCTCGTAGAAAACTGCTGTAACAGCAATTTGAATTGATCCCTTGTTTTTTTTTTTCTTTAGTTCTTACAACCACATCCCGTTGTTAGCTCCTTCTGCCCAGAAGCTGCAGCTCAAACCATGCAACACGCATCAATATAAAAAAAAGACTTACACCCACTTCTCTGGATCTGAAGAAACCTACTGAGGGGGATTGGACATTAAAAAACAAATCTTTAGTTCATTTGTCTGCGACAATTTAATGCAGTTTTTGAGAACTTAATAAGTGGGTAAGACTTTTTTATAATGTCTCTTTTTAATTTTCAATCTATTCTAAGTTGTAGTGCTTTGTAACAAAGAACAATCTGCTGTTTATGATTTTTATGCTGCATCAGTATAAACATTCAGTCTATTGTCACATTTTTAATTGAATTTAATTTAGTCAAATTTTTAATAGACATATAGTGACTTTGTCATGTACAAAAACAGGAAAAAGTGCACACCTGAAATTAACTGAAAGTTAGATAAGTCTAGATAATTCAAACCAAGAAACTTGGATCTGAACCACAAAATGATCTAATCTTCATGATCAACGATGATTGACTTCATTAGGTCTCTAACAGCTCGTTATTCCAGTCAAAGCATGCATAACTGACAAACGATCTAATGAGTAAAATGACGAATGTTAATGCGATAAACTTAGAACCATAATTTGCCCTTTTATCTCGTCACATACCTTGTTTGTTTTTGAGTTGATTGCATGCTGCTTTGTGCGAGCTTCAGAAGAAATAAAGCTCCAGTTGAGGATGAAAAGGAGATAACGTTTGAGAAATCCTCTGACTGGCGGAGCACATGGGATGAGCCTTGTAACAGCAGATGGAAACCGCTTTGATCCACAGTTTGGGAGGAGAAGTCGATAGAGTGACTGCGATAAGACGCTCAGCACTTAGGCTCCTGTAGCTCAACTCAGCTGTATTTAAATTACAGGTGTTTTTAATATATTTTAAATTAAAACCACAAAAACAGTGTTTATGCTGAGGCTTAAAAACATTGTTTTAAATACACTTTTTTTTTTTAGTAAAATACATATTAGGATTAATGAAATTTATTTGTGTGTTTTTAATTTCAAAGGTTTGGAACTAAAAAAAGGTCTCATAAATGTTAGAAATGGAAGGTTTTGTGGTAATAACTCTAACATCTTTACCAACCTGTGTTTTCAGTTTCAGTAAGCATGTATAGATTTTTTCTTTTTTAGCCTGGAGGCAAACATCTTTATTATAGCAAAACATACATCTACTAAACTACCAGTATTCTTTCCTTTTTATATTCTAAAGGATTTTACAGTAGGTTGTTTTCATATATTATTCATAATTTTTAGAATGTTTTATTTCTTAAAAAAAAAAAAAAACACGGAGAAAAGCGATTTTCTCTCATGCTGTGATAAAAAAGAAATATCAAAAATCCTTTCTGTAAAACCCTTTGACTTTAATCTGACCCAGGCATTATTCAATAAATTCTGTTTTGCAAGTCAAATGTATTATTCTGTTTAAACTCTGCAGGAGGTCCCCAGCTCGATGGGTTGACTTATTTAAAAAAAAAAATAAAAAATATCTGTGTATGTTGGTAAACAATAATCGTGCCAAATTATTTTGTCATTTCTGTTGCAGAGAATTTTACTGCAAAGAAAAAATAGAAAGTAAAAAGCACAAATTCAGAAGCAATAATTGCAAATTTTCTGACAAAACCTTTTTTTCATATATCTTTACTAAATTGCATTTAGTCTTTTTTATAACAAATTCAAACCACATTGACGTTTGATAATTCAAAAAATTCATGCATTTTAATTTTAAACTGAAAATGAATGTTTCTTTAATTTTCTTTGTTATTTCTGTAACAAACCCAAAACAGCAGGGAAAAACAATTTTAATCCAGAAGAGCTGACAGCTTCAGGTTAAACCATTTTTTTTACCTCAAAGCTAGTCAAATAAAAAGCATTTAATTTTTTTTTTTGCAATTGTTTTTGTTAAATGACCTTGTTTGAATGTGATACTTGGCTCATGAACGCAGGGGCACCACCAAGGGAGTAGGGTAGGGGCACTTTTAATAATTGGTGCTCCTCTCCCTAATGGCCCACATTGGTCAGTTTTATCTTCTTGAGTCACAATATTTAGCTTGGTGTACATTTTTAAACATCATACTGACTTATGAAGTATCTGAAATTTGATCAAATATCTCTTAAATGTATGTTCAAGCAACCTGTGTTACATAAATCCACTTCACATAAGAAAAAAAGGGAGGGGGAAATTTAAATTGAAACCGAAAAGCTCTTCATACGTTTATGACTGAACACCTTTTTTGCAAATTGAATCATGAACCTTTCATGTACAATAGAGATAATAAATTGAAAAGTTTTTAATTGTAATACCTATTAGCTGTGTTTCATCTTGTTAAATGCCATCTTTTGTCTGTGGTGAGATACAAAAAGGCACGTGTTGAATTATGCAGAACAATAAAGTCTTTCAGTGTCACAGTCAAACATGAAGCTACACTTTCTCATGAATATCTATACAGCTGTGAAAATCTTTGAGTTTTGACATGTCAGTAATTTCGAGATTACACAGCCGAGTGAGCGAGATGTCTGACGGGGAAATCTGTGCATTTTACGCTCTTTAGTTTCCCGTCTGATCGTCACACCATTTGTCACAATAAGATTCACTTTCCTAAATCTAAAAGTAGTGTGCATCCTTTAAAAATCTCTAAACATTTTAAACTCAGATGTTTAGCTGGACTTTGTATGGCTTAACAACTCAGTAGTTTTTCAAAGTTTGCAATAAGCTCTCGTAGTGCAATAACATGAAATGATAGAGCGTTGAGTAGATTTCCTGGAGACTCGCTGATCACTTTAGAGCAGGGGTATTCAATTAAAATTTAAAGAGGTCCAGTCAGAGAAAATTTTATGAGGCCAAGGTCCGAAAGATCA
>JAUBOC010000077.1:7990164-8007009 GCA_032275365.1 Anablepsoides cearensis
AAAATATATATTCCCATAGCATTTAGGGGTTGAAATGACAATAAATTCCCTTTTAAAACAGCATGGGGTTTATGAGGTGGGTCCCTGGAATTTCTTTTCGCCCTTGTAAGGGGTCCCCACACCCAAATGGCACGAGAACCCCTGATCTGATTTTGGCTAGCACTGAAACAAGTCAACCAAAAACATCTAAAGATGATATAATGTGTGATTACTATGAAGGGATTTATTCTTGGAAAAAGGCCTTTATGATGAGTCGATAACTGTGGACTAAAATTAGACCCTCTTGGAAATATACTTTTAGTTATACTAAGAGTGTTTTATTCCTTTTAGTTGCATTATTGGGGTTTTGTCAACAACACAAACGGCCATGAGGCAAGAACTTAATACTGCATTGTATTTAAGGTGATGGGGTCGTGGTAAACTTTTCCTCTCTGGGTTATCAGTCTCTGACAGCCCTGGCTCTCACTGATGGCTGCTGCCGTCACAGTAGCATGCATCACACACACTTGTCAAAGCACCTCTCCTCCACTCACCCTCTTTCCGCTAAGAGTCAACACCACAGTCTCACCACACATGTACTTACGTGCTCGCAAGACACACTCACAAGACTTGCATACCGAGGAGCACACGCGTCCACACGGAGCACTCGTATACAGACACGTTCCCATTATGGTGACAAATCCTGCCTGAGCTGGCTCCCATCTGTGAGTCATGGTGTGGTGTGTTGTACGAGTCAAACTCCCCCGTCATCTGCCTTTCCCAGATGGATCTGCGGGGTGTCCAAGGGCTTTATCTGGTGGCCAAGATTGTAAAACGGTTTAGATTTAATCCTCACGTAATTTTGTAAGAAAACGTGGAGAGCTGTTGGGTATTGCTGAGGCTTTGAGCTGTAAGATCACACCTCTGGGAGGAGGGGTCAGGTTTATCATCATGACTTGACTGGCCTTAATCCATTAAACTATGATTTCACCTCTATGTAGCTTGGTAGACTGGATCTCTGCCCTGATCCCCCTTTTGTCTGTATACATATCCTTTCTTTTATCCTGGCTCTCTGTTGGCCCTGTAATGGGATTAACTTCCGTGACACCAATTCTTTTATTTAACTTTAAACTCTGCAGGATAAGTCGTCTACATCATTTACTCCAATAAGGGATAAAAACATAGCTTTAGCTGCATAATTTGATTCCTCTCTCCAACCTAAATATAAACGATGACAAATTAGTGACACATAGCTTGGTGCAAGTGCTTCTTGTATTGTGCCAGTCTGGTCAAGATGCCTCCAGTGACATACAAAAACTGACAAATTATGGTAATTAATGTATTTGTTAGAATATGTAGAGGGGCCTTGCCATAAATAACAGAAGCTGTCAATCACAGCCACAATTCACCATAATGTATTTGAGTCTTTGCTGTGAAGAATGATTTGTCCTGCTATAGTACTAAAGAGAATATTGGCTTCACCCATGCTTAAAGTTAAAATAAATACAAATTCTTAGATTTTTTTTTTTTTGTAGCAACCCCATTAGTTTGGAAACACTGCCATTACACAAGGTTATTGTCAAGTTTGTTTCCACTTCACAACAAAATCAATGTGTAAAGAAATTGAATTTAGAACAGAAATTCTTTCATTCCGCTCTCACATTCCCATGCACAAAACAACATTTTAGAACGTTGTTGATTGCTTAGTGGCCAAACTTTCCGTGAACCATTACAAATAAATATCCGAGTTTTTTTTTTTTTTTTGTTAAAACCCTGATCTTTTGTTCTTTGAGGGCAGGGCTGAAAACATTTCAAGGACATTTGTCTTTGATGTATTCAACAGAAATAGGCAGAGAACACATTTGTTGGTGGGGTTATGTGGAGTGTTTCAATACACGTTTGGCCTAATTCATAAAATTATGCGGAGGCGTTTGAAAAATCCTTTTTTATTTTTTATTTGTTTTGCCTTTAGAGACAATAATGATTTGTCAGAAGTCAAAGTCAAATTCATTGTTATTCATTGTCATCCTTGTATTTATTTTTGCTCAAAGTGCAACTCATTGTGATTTGCATTTTTTAATAAAAGATAATCAATTCGAAAACTGTGTTCCAGCTGCAATAGTCGGATTTATTGCTGTGGAGATGAAAGTACATTTTCCCATTAAGTGCTAAATGTAGATTACTGTCAGGATTTGTGTTTTTTGTTTCTTTGTTTGAAGTTTATTTTGTTAATTTTTTTCTGTTTTATTGTTTGGCTTGTTTCTTTCCCTACATGTGTTCTCCTTTGTGGCATCAGCCTTTTACCACAGTACTTTTCCACAGTCAGGCTGCCACACCCAGTTCTACCTGGTTCCTGGTGCTAGTCACAGCTGCAGCCTCTCTTCTCATCATTTGAACACTATTGTACTTTATACCATTATCAGTTCTCTTTGTGTCTCCTTGTGATTATTTTTTTATTTTCAGTTTCAATAAAGCCTTTTTGTTTTTGTTCTCTATAGGGTTGTCATTTGATGACTTTCAATTAAATTTGTAAGCATAATGTACAGAAACGACATAAGTTAAACATGAACAGATTTGTGTTTAAAAATTAATATTTTAAAATTGTGCTCAGTTTTACTATTCTTTTAATCTTGTAAGTCAGATTTTTTTACCAGCTAAACCTGTAAATGATTTTGAGCCCACCTTTTTTGTGTGTGTATATATCTGTATATATATATAATATATATTACAGCAAAATCCATTTTCATAATAGAATCATCACTTTTTGAAGCTTGCCAACCAGTAGGCTTGAGCCCAGTCAAACGCTGCCATTTCTTATTAGCAGAATTTAACCTTCATGTAAATAATTGTATACATCTACTGTCAATTCTAGAAAAAGTCATTTTTATATCTGCCCTGCACATGTGCCTTTCTTTCACATTCTGTCAGCCAATTCTGATAACACTCTCCAGAGGTCTGTCTGTACCTTAAAACGATTTGTCTTCCAATTCCACCAGCATTTTGGATTCAACACTTTAGTGATAATAAAAAAAGCAACAGATAGTGCCTCGCTGTATCCTAATGCATAAGGTCTTGGAAATAATATGAACACCTCCCTTAAGACATTATCAATATGAACATGAATTCTCACCCAGAGCATAAAAAAATTAGGAACAAGTGCATATAAAGTTTTCTGTCCCTGCAGTGTTTCCAACTGGTTGGGGAATCATTTGAATAAATGTTTTCCCTCCTTATGTAAAAAAAATAAAATGCTGACTTCCAAACCAGGACATCAAAGTGATGACTGGAGTTTTTTTTTTTTTTTTCAGAATGTTTAAGACAGAGATGAGTCAAAAAATCAAGAAAAAACAACCACTTTGTGAAAATGGATAAACTCATCAGCTCAAAATGCTGGTGATAAAATTACTCATAGCATAACTGAAATGATCAAGGTGGAAGTGATCTCCTCTGTTGGGGTATTCATATAAAAATAAAAACACTGTGGACATATTTTAGGACACTTTTGTCAAAGGCATTTTGAATAAGTACAAAATAATTGCTTTGTTGCTGATTAGAGCTTTTAAAACATACTAAATGAAAATGTGCTGCCAATGGGTTTGATATAATTTTGACTCTTTCTTCATCCTTGATGTGAGCTGCCTGTGTAAGCAAGCTGCCTTCACTTGCACTTGAGGGCATAATGTTTTGATTGACATTTCTAAAAATCTTTTAGCAAACAATCTCTATGACTACAGTCCCAATCCGCTGCCTCTCACTGCCCCTTCTCAAAATCTGATGGAAATGTGGAGAGCATTTGGCCAGTAATGGCATTTACTCATGCAGGCACATGCCCATATTTTTTCCCTCTCCCTTTCATTTTTGTCAGGCACAGATGTCCTAACTGGACCTGACTTTACATTTTATGGAGGACTTAGCATATAAAAGAGAACCTGAAAACTACTTTCCTTATATTGTAAAGTTCCATTTAAGAAATCAAATCGGGTTTAAGCGTAAAATTGCATATAGCTTTCCTTTGAAAAATTACAATTTATCAAATTATACAGTTTTCCTTTTCTCAAACACAAACACTAAATATATATATAAAATCCTGGTTATACTACATAAAAAATAGGTTTCTTGTCAAAAAAATCAATAGTGTCTTTTTCTTTTCATGAAACTCTGCAGCCGTGATTTTTGTGACCTTTCTGCCAGCATTGTCCAATTTATCTTAATGGAAATCTGCAGCTTTTATGTGCTGTAAAGACCAAAAGAAAACCGCACAGCATCTTTATTTAACCCTTCGTGAGATGAATGGCAAATAAATTTGATTTTAGGATACATCAACCACAAATCTGATCTGAACTATTTTGACAAGAACCTTTTTTTGTGTTTATTATGGCCACATTTCTTCTCAAACAAATGTCTTATTTATCTGATCATGTTGAGATCTGAGGTTGGCACGTCTTTTCGGACATGTGGAAGACTGTTTTACTGTGGCGCACAAAATGGGTCGGGCTTCCATTGTGGTTAATTCTGATTCAGGGAATTGAGGGAGCCGCGTTAAGGATGTTAGGCGTTAAAGAGTTGTCTTTTTCACAGGATTATCTGCGAGGGAAGAAGTCAGATGGAGCTGACTGGCACAGCAAGATCAGCTTCCATCCAAGTGGAACACTTCTTCAGGCATGCCAAACATGCAGACTTAAGTCACATAATCCCTTTCAATATAAGCAGGGATGTCGATACCCTGACATAAATGGGTGGAATACGATGGCTTTTTTTTTTAGGCTTTCTTTTGATTCTGGTCAATGAATTGAAGTGGTTAGGATAGGTTGATTAGCTATTGTAGACACTGTAACAGCAAGCAAAATATGCAGATTATTGAAAAAAACCTTTTGTTAGGTTATGTGTTTTACACTCCAGTTTTGTGGCATTTATGGGCACCACACAGTTGAAGCTAATAGTTTGACATAAATGATTCAGTCACATCTCAGGGGCTCAACAAACGAGGACCCTGTCTGCACATTCGGTTCAACTGGGGCTGTAACTGTAGATCATTGCTTTTCTTTTCTTTTCTTTCTTTTCTTGTCAGCATGACTAAGCAACATTATCCAAGTCCAGCTAACCATGTCTGTGGAAAAAGTGCTGTTTGAAATACAGCATGTTGGCAATACACATACTGTTGCTAAATGTGGGGAGGAAAGGACTCTGTTTTTGATGCTGTTTTGCTGCAAGTGTTTAAAATGCAACCTTTACCATCCTGGAAACGATGCTTAGTGTTGAAGACAGCATATTTCAGGATGTTCCTTTTTATATCCTATCAATATTTGGTGCTGCAGCATTCCAGTTCTTTCATGGAGCTCATTAAACTTTCATTGTATCTCATCTTACATTGCTTTATCGTGGAGCTTGGCTATAGTGCAGTTTATGGATGCTCATGCCTAAATGATAAACCTTCATTATTAAGTTTTAAATGTTGGAATGTGGAGCGTTGAAAATTTGAAATTAAGTACATAAAGTCTGCTCATCCATTGCATACAGTCATTTCTGGGGCCATATCAGTTAAAAGCACTCGTGGCGAAAGACAGAAAAAAACACCCCAATCACTGGAGTTATAGTTGTAATTTTAAATCTGTTTAAACTAAGCTGTGAAGTTACTGTCAATAGATTGAAATTGCTTCATGAGTTGCTTTATAAAATATGCTCTTGAACAAAAGTTACTAGAAACAATTTTAAAAAGTTTTTTTTTACAAGAGAAAAAGGATTTTATTCTGATTATAAAGTCATGTTGGTAAAGTTAGTAAATGTTTCTCGTCTGTTGAATATTTGCTATATTGGATTGTGTGACTATTGAACAGCGTAAGCAATGTAAAATATTTTGTTTTTTCTGATAAGCTGCAGGGCAATAAAGGATATTTAGGTTCAAAACTATCAGAATGTGTCTGCAGCTACGTTTTGACTTTCTATTCTTAACTCAGACTGTGCTACAGGCAATGTGTCGTCTGACTCGTGATGAGACTTTTTTCACAGAAAGGGTACATTAAACATGAAATGGTATGTTTGATCATTGAAATGACTGTGCGCGCGCCACAGTTTACAATAAGATTTATTTTAATCATGTCTACTTGGCAGCGACAAGGTAAAGGAAGCTGCTTGGGGGACAGCTTGTTAGTAACAATGGGGACGCTGCTTTGTTTCAGTGCAGGCGATGCAGGTTCATGTTTTTCTATTTGTGTCTTTTGTTGTAAATTTAGGGCTTCAATCAAGCCCGGATGCAACGATGCAGGTGAGACGACAATGCGTTTCTCAAAGCAGCTTGCTTTCGCATGTTGATGCCAGAAAAAAAAAAATCCTTGGGAATTAATTGTGCTTCATGTGAGCAATGGATAGCCTGATGCCGGCTAGCAGAGGCAACATAGTTGTAATTTAGTTTGACATTAATCTCTGAATGCATTACTTCCAACCAGCTTTAAATTTGAGCATAAGTTGTGTATTATTTTTTGCTTGGTTATTAAACAGCCATACATAAGAAATTTGACAATTTATATTGTTTTGAGTTTTAATGTTTCGCCTTTTGGGATCATTAAAATATGCTCTTACTGGGAAAAAAAAAGTTAAAAACTAATTCTTTACAAGATAAAAAGTTTTATTTTGATTATAAATTTATTAGTAAATGTTTCTTGTCTCATTTTTCGAGTATTTGCTATAGTGCAGTGGTTCCCAAAGTTGGGGTCGGGTCCCCTTTGTGGGTCATAAAACATCAAGTGAGGGTCCCCAGAGGATGTCCAGACCTCAATTTAAATGCAAAACAAAATTTGCTAATGGAATATTTCTTCATGATTATTTCAATTTTTTAAAATAATAATCATAAATGAATACAATTAGTATCGTAGTTATTATGTTTTGTTTATATTGTTGTTATTGCCTTGTTTAACAGAGTTATTAGTAAAGTTTGCATACTTAAACAAGTAATAGTTGGGGTCACGAACGTCTGCAACAGTTATTTTGTGGGCCAGAAGCAAAAAAGTTTGAAAACCACTGCTATAGTGGATAGTGAGAAATTTTAAATATTTTGCTGACAGACCAATAAAACCTGAGCCATGTTTTAAATTTAGTCCAATACAGTGAGGAGAGCTCAAACCTTCACTATACAAAAAAAATATACAAAAAAAAGTAAGAATGAAAACAGTTCATCACTGGGTGACAGGACACAAAAAGGTTCCTCAATCCAATTCCATCTCAAGGATGGACACTTGTTTTTACATTCTGCACAGATGTGACGGATCATTTTAGAGAGGAGTTAATTAAGCCGCTTATTTTAAACAAGACACAAACAACAGAGTTAGTGGCCTTAGGCAATGTGTATTTAACAAATATAATGTAGCTACGGCTCCCTTCCTCAGGCTGGTTCACCATTTATACAGTTTAGAAAAAAAATCAATCAAAAAAAAAACTTGTGACTAAAACATGTCACTTGTTGCCAGGTTGTTAAAACTGTCACAGGTGACCTGAGCGTCCCACGAGATGGGTGGGCTGGTGACTTCACCTACGCTCAGATCTGAATGTTCCAACATGCAGCTTTTAATCTGCTAGAACAGACGACAAGGTGCGATGAGTGGTGAAACATCTTCAAGAATCAGTCCATTTACGTTTCTATTTTCGGCGCTCGGGATGCGTTCAGACTATAGCCATTAATTTAAAAGATGTGTTGCGTGTATTCACTGTCAAATTACACAATTACTCAAATAAGTGCAGATGTCTTGATGAATTAAATAGGTCATTTAACACGGCAGCAGGCTCGTTCAAAAGTAGAGAATCTGTTGTGCATTTATTTTGAGAACCCGATGTTAAAAACCTGAGCGTGCATCATTTCACATCCATAAACTGTGCTTTAGAGGAGTTTGCGTTATGACTGTGCTCGCTTGTTCATAGACATACTGTGTGCTCAGTTTACGAGTGCCAGCTGTGGGTGATATAATTAAATCAAAGTCATTGCTGCTGATGAAAATTGTGTTGCTTGTCATTTGCACACTAGTGTTGTTTTCTTTTTTTTTTTTTTTTTTTTTTTTCCAGCATGTGTGGCTCTCTGTCAGTCAAAGTCACATTTCGAAATTTTTGGTTTTTTTTTATATACGAGTCATTTGAATTATTCCTATTTATTTTTTCTGCAGTAATTATCCCTAACCTAATCCTTATTTGTTAAGCTCTTTAAAGTTT
Organism: Anablepsoides cearensis; assembly: GCA_032275365.1. Lineage (NCBI taxonomy): Eukaryota > Metazoa > Chordata > Actinopteri > Cyprinodontiformes > Rivulidae > Anablepsoides > Anablepsoides cearensis. The sequence continues at coordinate 7,998,337 of JAUBOC010000077.1, forward strand.
GTTTCAGTTTGAACTCTGGAAATGAATCACCTCTAATCGTTTTGACATTTAATAATGATGACGAGGAAAATGTGACAGCTATGATAGTTTGCAGGTACGCCAGTCGAATTAGTGGTTAGATTCTATTAATATTCGCAGCCTGAAGACAATGACAGCTGCTTTAGTGTTGTTGAAAAACTGAACTTTTAGCTTGTGCGTGTGCTCAGATTCAGAATGAATGAAACTGATGAAACTCTGCAAATGGACAACTGATGAGGTCATACACACAAATCCATGTCAAGTATCATCGTATTTTCCTGACTCTGTTTTTAGATTTCAGACATGTTCTTGTGCAAACCTAGACGTCTGATACTGTACAAGACTGAGGGATATTTCTTTTATGCAAACACTTAAAAAAAAACAAGAATTTCATTTTGTTTGTAACCCATCTTGTTTGACAGAAAAATACACATTCTGCATTTGCCTGCATATAAAGCTAAACCTCAGTGTGGCACACTGAGGTTTAGCTCCAAACTGGAGGATTCAGATAACTAACTGTATAATTGCATGTGTGGTGCAGGATATCTGTGATTTGGGTCTTGGCACCTTCTGCACAGGAACAGTTTGCTCACGTGAACAGCCAGACTGGATTCTCCTTGCAGCCCTTTAGGAGACAGTCTGCTGCTTTTAAATGAGCTGAACACAGACGTGTTCGGCTGTTATTGAAGCTTATGCCAAAGCAACCTGCTTGTATAAGATACTACTGTAGAATATGCCCCTTTTTTGCATCCAAACTCTTATTAGGGAGAAAAAAGTCAGTGATTTATTTATTAATTTATTTAATTATTTGCAAAAGTCTAGGAACTGGTAAAACACACAAACTTTGAACAGAGAAACATCAGTGCATGGATCTGATGCTGTTTTGTGTGCTTTTATATACAAACTATTTACTACAGATAACTTACACATAATAAAGATGCTTTGATACAGTCTTGTTGGTAATATATGTGTTTTCATGTAATAAGCAGAAACAATGCAAGAAGAGATGTACTAATTGTTTGAGTTTATAAAGGCCCTGTCACACCACAACATTTTAGACAACCTACTGAGACTCATGACAATTTTTTATGACTATTTTACTCATATTGGCTGCATATTTGATCTAATTGTTAGCATTACCATATAGGTCCAAAAAAGGCTTCTAGTAGATTATTTTTAAATTCCATCCTCAGCTTAGACATTGTTAGTGTTGGACAAACTTGTCATAAGTTGGCATAAGTTGTCTAAAACTTTATAGTGTGTCATGGCCTTTATAAATCCCATTGATTGGCTGATGGCACATTTATAGCTTGAAGTAAATCAGTAATTACTGGCCTGGACTGATATCAATTGAAAAAAAAAACATTTTTTTGGTCTCAAACACATTTATTAAAGAGTGAATAGTGACCAGTACCAAATCTTCAAGGTTTATTCTTTTATTTTGACAAATTAGTGAGCCACAAATAGGAGCTTTGCTGCTGTAACGGTCTGTGTGTGTGTCTGTGGACGGATTTGTCCTACAACGTGGGGAATTTTTTACCAAAAAAAGCAGCCTTGTGGGGACCGGATGCTCCTTGTGGGGACCAAAGCAAGGTCCCCACAACTTCGGAAGCTGATTCTGGGTAGGGGGTTGGGTTTAGGACCAAGGTGTGAATTGAGTTTAGGTTAGTTTTAGGGTAAATGGTCAGGGTTAGGATATAAAATAAAAAAATGAATGGAAGTCAATGGAAAGTCCCCACAAGTCTAGAGAGACATAGTAGTGGTGTGTGTGTGTGTGTGTGTGTACTTGTTTCTGCTACAGATTGAGAACCATGTTAGATTTCTAACCAACTAAGTGAGGTCATTTTTGGGAAGTGAGGATTTTCCCAGTCCTCACTTTTTTGCAGCAATACTGTACTCTACTAGTTAGGTTTAGAGGTATGGTGTGAATTGAGTTTTGTTTAAGGGTATAGATGTTTATAGACCAATAAAGGTCAATGTTTGGGTAATGGCTGGGTTAAGCATAAATGCAGTTATAAAAATGAATGGAAGTCAATACAATGTCCTCAGTTTGATGCAAGTACAAGGATGTGTGTGTGTCTGTGTGTGCAAATGCTCAGGATGTAAAACAGAAATAAAGCTTTTGCAACACTTGACAAAGCTTAAATTGTCGCTTTAGGTGTAAATTATTGATGAACTTTACAGATTGATTATAAACACAGCTAGTGCTTCTATTATAGTCATCAACACAACCAAAGAGTAAGATGTGAGATCAGATGTAAGAAATGCAAATTAAAACGACAGATGCCGATTTTCAGGATTTGCTCAGCAGTTCAATACGTCTTTGGTTAAAACTTCCATTTTGTTCTTAGTTGTTTGATGGTGATGTGATGGTTTTATGTGCAGAATGTAACTAGGTGCTACAGTATTTTACTGAAATAAGGACTTTCTTTTAGACAATGCATGTAATTCAGATTAATTTTACTGTAAAGCTGCTAATATTATTCAGCTTAGTCGTCTGTTGCATCTGTTGTCACAGATGCAAGTATTGATAACAAACTGGATGGTTTGAAAAACATGACACGACTACCTTTGCCAAACCCTAGCATTCATTATATATAAAGTTGCATTTTTAGGTAAATATAATTCAGTTCTAGTTTGTTTTAGCTTAAAATGTCTTTGGAAAGTGCATGATGAAAAGACTAATTCTTTGTCGGATGTACGGCTTCATGTTTGTTACACTAATTCAAATAACGGCTGGACAAAAGTTGCTAGAACTGTCCCAAATGTGATGCATTCCTATGAAAATAAAAAGCCAAACTCTGCTGTGTTAAAGCTAAATCTTCCCTCCAGCACACTGTCTCTTATACCTACTGATTATTTATGTGGTGCTGGTAAATGTGCTGAGCATGCCTCAGTGTATAAATAGCAGTATGGACATCAGAAACTGCAGCTCACAGGGATGGGGGGGTGAGGTGAGGGGGCTTACAACCAGAGCATCAGATCACGAGCAGCACATACGATCCTCCCTGACTCATCAGGAAATGAGGGAAACTGTGATCCCTCACACGTGTGTTTTTCTGCATGTTAAGCCCCGTGGATAACCAGGCTGACCTTTGCGGTGACTTCTGCACATCTTTCTGCTGCATTCATTGGATAATTATTGATACCAGATGCCCAAGTTTATTATTCAATTATATCATGTCTGCTTTGGTTCAGTGACTTATATCCAGAGTTTAGTATAATGCAGACTTGCAAAGACGTCGTTTATTAAAAATAGCTACTTAACCAGAGGAATTATTGGAGCATATCTTATTTGATGTGATTCTCTCAGGCAACATGTATTATTGCTCAACGTCACCACGGTCACTGTCTGCACCTCGAAGAGGGTTTCCTTCCTAAGCAGTGGAGTCACAACATCCCAGTGATGATAAACTTTGCATAAGAAGAGATTAGCGCATTTCTTTTTTTTGGATTACTTTACACCCCCGCCATTTTCTCAATGTACTCAATAATTCCATCTCTCTAGGGCTGCCCACAGAACAGGCAGCCTCTACTTTGCCCCAGGTTGTTGCTTTATGTCTGGAGCTCTCTCAGCTCTGGAGGTCACATTGGCCACCCTGAGGGCATTGCTTATGGTCAGTGTGCCAACTGGGCATGCTAAGAGGCCCATATGCTGTCTTTGAAACCGTGCTCCGTGGAGGCAGCAGTGTAACACAGCTTTTTTTTTTTTTTTTTTTGGTCTCTGATGGAATTGACCAGATAATTAACATGCACAACAGCAGCAAGCGCTGCACTGAAGCATGCAGTGGATTAAAGCAGGTATTTGTTGGATCTTTTCCTTCCTCATGATGTAACTTCATGTTTGGTATTCCCCACTGATACGGCTAAGACAAAAGAATGAAACTGATAAAATAATTAGTATCTACACAGACCTTCCCTCTTTAAATTATTCCAGCTGATTAAGTTGCCCTCAGTTTAAATACTTGTTCAGTTTATTTTTCTTCCTCACAATGTGACTATCAGCCTCAAAATGCTTATTTTAGCCATGTAGTAAGTCGAGGAGAAGCAAACGTGTTCGGTGCCTATTTTCGCTCACTGATTAAACGTTGCCTTAAAAACACCTGCAGGTTCTTTCTCACTCTTTAATGGGGATTTAAAAGAGTGCTCCGAGATGAAAACAACTCAGAAAGCAGCTCGGAGACGAGGTGGTTCTGTTGGACATCACTGCTCTCTGATCACAGGACTGTGAGCCACAGATACTGAAAATACAAGCTGTCAATTTTCCCTATGACACTTTTTGATTTCTGATGGAGTAGTCGTCTAAATAAAACAAAACAGAATAAATTATATATATTTTTTCTTTTTTTTTTGTAAAGAGAGAGAAAAAAATCAAAGCTTACAGTTCATCAAACGGCTGCCTCATCCTGCGCTTTGTAGCGCTGAAGTCGTGAAACACTGAACAAATAGATGTTTGTCCTTGAGGAAAGCTGCAAATGAGAGGCTTGTGTTGTGAAATTGGCTTTACAGCTGCAGCAGCTAATGAATCATCAGTCATCGGTTGAATGTGTGTCTAGATTTCCTTAAATATATTCAAGTTTTCTCCTGTTTGTCTTTTAAGAATTAGACACATTAGATGCATCTTTCTCATAAAAACAACTGATATTTAATATTTAGGAAGTTCTGAATAATAGTTATGCACGGATTTCAAACTATGTCTTTTAATTGTGACAGTTGGGAGATTATTTCATACATTTTGAGAAATGTGTATTTTTTCCACACAATGCGTTGGGTTTATAAAGCTGCACCTGTTTGGAGCAAAAGCAGCAGTCAGAATCGGTGTGTGGGTTTAATGACATTTGATTTTTAAAAGATGCTTTGAAACAAGCCTGCTTTTGTATTTTGCAATCTGTATTCTTTTCTCAGCAAGTCACGTGTCTTTCTGCTGTGTTTTTAATTAAAGAAACAAAAAACAGCAATTACTCAAATGTGGAGTGGAAATCCTCCCACAAACCCAGTCTTTCCACTCTTTGGGTATTTCTGCATGCGGAGCACGTGTTTGATGTGTCTGCGTGGGAGCCTGATGGGCCGTTAGCATGCAGTCACAATATGTGCAATGACAGCTAAAGCAACACGAATAGCTCCTGTGTTATTCGCAGTATCAAGAGTGTGTGCAGTGTGTATTAATCAATTTCTTAGTGCAGAGTGCGTCAGGGGACGCGGACACAAGATGGACGTCTCAGGGAAGTGCGGCATCCATGAAATTGTACTTCTCACAAAACCACCTTAGGTCAGCCAGAAAGCTTTCTGTTGTATGCAGAAAAATACAGGATTTCTGCTTCTTCTTTTTTTTTTTTCTTCAAACTTTTCCTGAAGGATTTAGATGTTGCCTACAGTTTATCTAGTAAGCAGGAGGTTAGTTGCAAACACTGAAGACAATGAAGAGGCGTGCTTCTTTTGATCGATGGTCGCTGAGCAAACTCTGAAGGATGCTCTCAATGTCAGGGTCTTTTGTAGAAGATTACCTTGTTTGCACTTAGGAAGCAGGTTGGTAAATATTTCTTGCCTGGACAAACGCGCTGCAGTGCAATGTCTGGTGCTGATAAAAAAAAAAAGGACTGTTGAGATTCTAATCAAGATTGCTGTTTAGGCAATTAAATCTGACAGAGGGGAATCAGAGATATTCTTTAGATCTCATTATTCCTGCAGATAAAGAAGTGGAAAGCAGTCCTCCTTTCTCCACTCCCGTAAAGCTTCAAGAAAATCTGATTTCTTCATGTTTGCTAGCTGTGCAGGAAGGAGAAACGTTGTGGCTTTTTGGAACAGTTTTAGCCTACAAACATATCTGCTGAAGTTTAAAGAGGTCTATGTTTCTCTTTTGAAAATGATTTTAACCAAACTGGTTTTGTTGGTTCAACTCCATATTGAATTTCAGTGTTTTGAAATTGAGACTGAAGCCACTTAAATTGAACCACTGCTTCAAAAGCAATTTTGCTTTTGCTGTAATATTAGTGTTTATGTGTTCATCAGAAAGTAGAGACGGTTGGAGAAAACGGCTATGAAACCAGGTTTTCTGAATTTAGACATGACTTTAAATCATTAGAAGTGTTGAAAGTTATAACTTGGCACGCCTCCCTTTTAGAGTGAAATGTTTTTCAAAAAAAAAAAATCTTTGATTCACAACTAAGTATTTATTATAGGAACTTCTGCTTTAGAAATCCATCAAAACCTGACATTAGATGCTATGAGGCATGTTGTCATGAAGGCATCATCAGGGAGAATCAGACAACAGAGAACCTTAATTCATGCAGGTGATGTAATAAGGTGTAAATTAAACCAAATGGTGCTGGAAAAAAATCAGTGTAAAATGACTTTTATGGATATATTGCATCTTTTCAAAGGACTTAAAAGTGTTGTTTTGGTGGAAAGTCTTGCAACTTATGTGATTTTGTCAGTATTTTTTTTCAACCACAGCCTCAAGCCAGTTGGATGTCAGTCAGAAGCCTGCCTGTAAATGTGCTACTGTTTTGCTTTAATGTGTTTGACTGTATTGCTCTAAAAATATAAACCAGAACAGGGAATTGGATAGAATATTATTGAATTAATATACTTTATGCTAGTGGTCTCCTAACCTGGTTGTAAGAGCCACCAATACCTGATTTGAATGACTGGCTTATTAAACCTTTTTTCTGCAGAACTGGACATCATGTGGAGGAGGTAATTCAATCATCTGAATCCAGTTTTTGGGAGCAGGGAATTATCTAAATCATGCAGGATTCTGTGCCCTGAGGACCAGGGCTGGGGACTGCTGCTACAATATTAGGCACAAATAAAAACAGGTTTTAGATCCATAATATGCAGTCATGATGTATAATATCTGGTGCCCCTGATATCCTGTTTGAGCAGCAGAATAAGTTGGTTATTGCTGTCATGACAAAACTCATTTATAGAATTTGCTAATAAAACTGAAATAATTTCAAACAGAGTAGAAACTAAGCAGATAAATTATGTTTTATTGCTTCTAATGAATAACATTTTGATTTGATTTTATCCTATATGTTGCAGTGCTGGGCTGCACTAGGAACAATGCTGATTCTTTACTTTCATTTGTCTGTATAGATAATAAGTTTCAGTATATAATGAACTCTGAAAGTTATGTAATTAGTGCAGTCTTCACATGCATATTTAAGGCTCTTTAACAAGATCCTCTTTGAAAACACAGCTAACCTTTGCTTAATTGGATAATAAAATCTGACAAAACTGATGTTTGTTTTGCTAGAGGGGGAAAAGTTCTTTCATCTGCCTGTATTAGAAGTCAAGGATTTGCTGTTTGTAAGGAAAAAACAAAGATTTTTTTTTTTGCTGTAAAATCTGCACTTTTTATTCATCACTGTAAGCCGGAGCTCTGTGGTGCAAAACAAAACAAAAGCCTCTACATGTACAGTGGAGTGCTGATGTCAAAGAAAAGCAATGCGGAGTTGAAGCGATCATTTGTCTCTTTACACAGCTCTGTCACTTATCTTGTCAGATCAGGGGGCAGAGCAGAAACGCTCCCAAATGTACGACTCTATGCTCGCTACACGCAGAACACAAGCGCTTGATTAATCACCCACACATACAAAGGCAGGCATGTTTCTTTATCATCATGCTTGGAATGTTTTGAAGCAAAGGTGAGAGGTGTGAACACTGCAAACTGCAACATAGCAGTCCTCTCTAATCACTTGTTTCTACTGGTGTGAAACCAGTGGTTAAAATAACAGTTTGCTATGATTAACTGTTGAAAGAAAACACTGATTGGATGAATATCTTCAATTAGCAACATCAGTATAATTTAGTCATTGACCAAAAATCTAAAAGGCAACATAGCTTAGCTGATACAGCTTTTTATTATTTATTATTAAGGCAAAGGTCCTGTCTTCCTGTGTCTGTTAGCAAAATATTTATTAGCCACTAGACACATTTTAAGTAAACTCAAAGGATGATCATTGTATGAACTTCTTCAACAGACTAACTTTTACAGTCAGTTTGATTAAGGGGAGGGGGGCGGGATTCTGTACCACAAGAAAGTAACTGTTACTTTCAGCTGTTGTGAAAATGCTGTATATATCAAAAATAAAATTGACTGAATCAAAGTCTAAACACCTTGACATTGGCCCCTGTCTCTTTAAGAACTTCCTACTGTTTCTGACTTCAGAATGTCTTCAGAACAATACCTTGAGGGAGAGGTGCTCTGTGGGGCGAGAGCTCAACTACAGGCTGAGCTCCAGGGAGGAGCTTTGTGCAAATAGGCGTTGCTTTGTACCAGCAAGCGTTTAGGTAGCACCACATGGTTTTAATTTATTTTATTTAACTTTAAGTTTTACCAGGCAAAACGTTAAGAATAGTTTCTTATTAACAATGTTGGCCTGGCTACCACAGGAGATTCAAGCATTTCTCAGACATGCATGATTGAGTCCAAGCAAACATGATGCAATGTTCAAAAATGTTGATTTTGCCTAATTTTCCCCTTTAAAGATGGCTGCATCAGCTAATTGACGGAAAAACAAAAATGGCTCTAACTCAGTCAGTTTCACATACATTGAGCCAAAATCTGGTGTGGTCGTAGCTGAGTCTGAACCCATTACATAATCTGAACACTAATAGATTTGGCAAAAGCTTCATTAAAAAAAGAAATCT
>JAUBOC010000077.1:8007109-8022080 GCA_032275365.1 Anablepsoides cearensis
TCGATACTTTAGTCTCACGGTTCGATATTATTTCGATACAAAAAAGAGAAATTTTCATGCCCTTTTTAACTTGCAATTTATTTAAATTAATATTAAACATTTGTTTAACCTCAAAAGTCCAGTTTTTAAATTAAATGTTGCTAAAACAGCAAGTTAAATATTTATGTCTGTTTGCAAAATGTCTTTTGAACCACTGGACAGATGATGGAATTGTAAAAAGCAAAAAAGAAACACTGGCTATACCTCTCCAACTTTTTTTCATTTTGGAGTCAGTACAATTCAAGACAGCCTTCACAGCTAATCAACACAAAAAATGACTACGACATGGTAGTTTTTACCAATAGTGCTCAAATCTGATGTGGTAAATGAGAGATATTCACAACACACAGTGAGCAGGACTTCTTGTGAAATCACATGAGATGGCATAAAAGATTTTCAAAACTTGACTGAAAATGGCTAAAGCTTCAAATTCTCTTCAGTTATCATTCACTCCTCCTAATTAATTCTATATAATCCCAGTATAAATATGTTTCATTTATTTGACACATTGGATATAAACAATGAGATCAGCTCCAAAACTCGAGTTAAACTTATGCTGCTTAAAGTTTTGTTCACAAATTTAGCAGACTGACAGATTAGGAGCAGTTGTAAATGATTATTATTTAATTATCCGATTAAGTATTGAATTAACTATTAAAGAAGAAATGTGTCTAATTAAAGTTAACAACCTGTGAGGAGTTGTCTTGAGTGCAAACTTCAGCCCCCATAATCAGGTGGATGCTGCTGCTGTATTATTGTTTTGCATTCCACTGAGATAGAGGTCATTATTTCATCTCATTCAATTTTAATGCTTCTTATTTCTCAGGTTTATTGACTAAATTGAACACTTTATTAAACACTTTGATCTTAAATCAGCCAATAATGCAGCCTGACCTTTGCATTGTATGACTCAAAGGAGGCTTGCAAAAAGAGAAAAAAAAGAAGAAAAAAAATGCACATTTAAAAATTACTGGTTCTCATTAAATCAATTCACTGCATCAATTATCTGTGAGGGAAAATTATATATTTGAAGGAGAACCTAACCCCAATTTAAATGAGGCGTTCAGTGTATGATTTAGGGTTAATTATATTCCTGAAAGAAAGAAAAAAAAACATTAGTTATGCATGTAATGCAGAAAATTGTCTTCATACAAGGAGGTGGCAGGAAAAACAATATTTCCGCCTGAACATTTTCTTTCACGAGGGCAAAAAAAAAAAAAGATTGTTCCACCTCTGCAGAGATACCAAATCACTGGTAATAAGTGTGGGAGAATAAAAGATTTAATTCTAAATTGAACCCTTTTTTGATTCTGACACTATTACAGCTGCTGCCGCGTGGCCTCCAGTGTTATTAGTGCTTTTTTCACATTAAGTGTGGCCTGTTATTTCTCTCTGCAGGCCGCTTTGAAGTGAACTCGGCGAGGAGCAACCTAAAGCACGCAGTATTCGGGTGAGTTTCCAAATCTGAATATTATTTTCATGTGTTTACATTACCATACATCTAATACACAAATATAAATAAAAAAGCAGTGTTGGTAAATGCACAAAGAGAGAGACTTTGACAGCACTGCGCTGAAAACATGTTACTGCCCTTTGACTTTATCGATCTCTCGTGGTCTGTATTTTTGACTCATCATGCAAGCATCCTTTGCAGAAAAGCAAAGCCTCCTGCCTCCATGCTTTCTTCTCTCCCGCCCCCCCCTTCCACATTTTAACATAAATGGATTTCTGAAATGCAGCATCCAATTCTTTTCCTCGCCTCTGTCACATGCAGCTTTAACCTCGTGTTCGCTTCGGAGGGGGAAGCGAAAAGCCTCTGTGCAGAGACTCTGTGAGCTATCCTCTCACAGGCATGGTTGGCCTGGTGCCACGGCTGTTTGCCTCATAGCCTGCTCAATGGGAGTCGGCTCCATTATCATAGCCGCTGTCTCGCCACCCTGCAGCAAACCCGGCGTCCTCTGTTCCTGCAGATTTAATTCCTTATCTCAGTATGGAAAACAGCCTCTATGATGAACAGCAGCAAAGACCCAGGGCTACTGTGAACAGGGATTGAGAACACATGTCCTGATAAACTTATTTGTGTTTTCCGCACCTCGTATGGAAGTGCGGTTAGAGGTCACAGATCAGCAGGGGAATTTGCTGCATACAGTAAATAATTATTCATGGAGGAAAAGCTCTCGTCACCATCATAGTGTACATTAAAGCAATTATTCATGAGGCTGCCATAAAGCAGGCGAATGTCTGTAATGCGCTACCATTATTCTGGGGAAGAACAAGTTGTCCTCATGTTTTGTTTGCAGATTAATAATAGCTGCTCTACCAACTGCTGTACTCTCACATGACATAAACTCAGCGTGAACCAGAGCCTCGTGTGTGCTCCTTTTGTAAAAAGTCTTGCAGGAGCACATTATCACCTCACAGAAAATAGAGCAGCTGGATATTCTTTATAACAAATTTTCATAAATGCCTTTGTATGAGAGAAATACCCAAGCTTCTTGCTGTGACATTTTTTGGACTTTTTTTCCTTTTTTCAGCAACTTGCAAAATTTCTTTCTAGTTTGAGTCGTACAAAAAGCAATGCTTGTCTCAGAGCCAGTAGATCTGACTGCTTTATGGCTTTTTTCAGACTTTTCCTAACAGCTTTATCAATGTCAAGAAAGGCTACTACAGTGGTAATTTGTGTGTCAACGTTACCAGATCCCCAAAGCAAAAGTTATTATGTTATCATGCTAACAGTTTTTCATTTTCTTTTTGCGGTAATCCTCTGACAGGTCTGTACTTACTGATAATAGTGCCATCTCACCTGGAGTCTAATGTAAAATCGTACGCTGATAAATACCTGAAGAATTAAAGTGGAGTAAGAAGACAAGAACAGCAGGGAATTGTGCTGAAATCTGTAAACCACTTGAACGTACAGAAATAAATAAAACTCACACTGCAGGTCCTAATGCTTATTTCCAAACATCTTGCAAAAATGTTATTTTGTTTTTGCTTAGATGTGTACATTATATTTTAAATTCAACCTCCATCAGACTCCAGTATGAACTCACCACAACACTGATATGACCTGCATGCACAGAAGATAAGGTGACGTCACATTCAGCTATCTGTTTAGCGAATTAGCTAAACATGGATGCTACATGTTAGCAATGTTGATTCTGAAGTTGTTGCGCAATCAGAGCCGATGAAATAATTACCGGACATGCTTGTTTAGTTAACTGTTCACATTTGAACCAGCCTCTGGTCGGGTGCTCCGATGCAGCATTTTATATTTGGAACAAAGTGACATGCTAAAAGAAAAGTATCGATCGAGTAACTTTAGGATTGATACGGTCCGCGGCCAACGTTGGATGTTTCTGTCATATGTTTCTGAGAATTTTCAGCCATCCAGGACATGGAAAACTAAAGAAAATATACAAAGCAATTGGACTTCTGTTTTGATTTGGGTCACATTTGCCTGCAGTGTGAATGAAGCCAAAGATGTAGAACCTGATTACAAATTTGACATTTGGGGCGCGAAAGGCTGATAATTGTTAAATATTTACAAAAGTTTGAATTACAACTAAACATTTTTAGAATTTGTTCAGTCTGTTTAGGTTTATAGTTGCATCTATATCTTTAATATGTTGACCTTAGCCTTGCACAAACTGATTCCTATGAGGAGTAAAAACTGTGAGGGATTTAGTTTGTGGTCTTTATTAGAACACAACTGTTTGAATTACAAAAAAATTGTACTAGCTTATCTTAATTTTCCAAACTTTACGGTCATTTTTTTTTTTTTTTTTTTTTTTTTTTTTTTGTAATTGCTAATGCAGAATTTATTTTCTGTTTCACAAAATTTAGATACAAAATGGGAGAATAAAAAAATGCATGGCCACTGACATAAAAATACATTGAAATGGCAATCTACAGCACTAGGTGAGATTTATGGCTGCCATTTTGCTAGGTGCTATGCTTGTCACTGTATTAAGAAATATGTTTTGTGAGACCTTCTCAGGAGTGAAGAACATGAAGAACATAAAATCAAGTAGTTAAGACTTAGATTAAGTGAACAGTAAATTCTTTAGGTGCCAAATCTAAAACTGCTATTTTTGAACGTTGTAGGGTAGCTTTTATTGTCTTTATTAGGAAAATATTGTAATTACAAAGTCTAGGAATTAAAATACAAAACTAAATCTGAACAAACATGGTATTTGATATAAATGAGAACACATGTGGCCACTAAGCAGTGCAGATTTGGACTCGTCAGGCTGCTGAGCTGTGTGTGATGTGGCCCTCTGAGTGGACATTGATTTTTGATTTTTCTTGCTTTTTAACCGTCAATCCTGCGGGATGCTTGTCTGCACAAAAGTGGAAAGTCTGGTTTTCGAGCTGCCCTGCTCTGAGCCATAATTTGGTGACTTGAATGAAATAGAAAGTTAATTATCCATATTATGAGCAATGACAAAGCCTTTAAAGACAAACCCCACTGCATTGGCAATTTAATTCATCTAAAACACATGAAATAAGATGTAGAGCTTCTTGTGGTTTAATGACATCAGTGAGGATGGGGTTGAGTGGATCGTCTGGTTTGTTGAATTAGTTTAGCATAAAGGCCATCCAAACGATTTTAGTGTGTGGTGTGAAATCAAACGCAGGCTGAACAATGGTCATAAAATATTTGGTTTTATTAAGTCCTGAATATAATTTTCTGGTCTCTTTAAATGGTGAACTGGTAGCAGGAAACAAGTTTGGCACCTTGTTCATCTTATTACATGTGAGATGCAGGTGACAATTCTTTTATCAGTCCCTCTAAAAGATGTTTTCTTTGTGACTGATGTGTGACTGAAGTGAAGTGAAGCCAAATCTCATTTTCATATTGTGCAAATCCAGAGTTCTTTTCAGTTTCTTGTATTTATTACCAATGCTAACACCGAGACCTTTTGCTGGTTATTGATTGTGCATTTTCCAATTGGAGATTAATGCAAATTTAGTACATGAATATAGTAAAATACCGTAATTGAAAAAAATAATAAAAGTAAGCTGTTATACATTCATTGGAGTCCTGGAGTGAGGTGTGTGCATTAGCAAATGTTTGCAATCCCTTTAGGCTACTTGCAGAATTTTTTTTACCAAGTAAAATGTTCAAATGATCATGAGGTAATATGTTCACTCAGTTTAATCTTTTGCAGCACCAACGTCTTGCAATTGTGGATGCATTCATATTCATGAGGTAATAATATTAAAACTTTGTCTGCTATGTAATGATAAAATACAAAAATGCAATATCCGAATGCACATCACGACAGAGGTTGAAACAGGTGGGCTGAAGCAGCAGAGGGCCACACCAGGTTCCACTCCTGTCACCTATAAACTGGAAACGAAGGCAGTAAATCACACAGGCTCACCAAAACTGGACACTAAAAGATTGGATAAACAGTGTCTCATCTGATGAGTTTCTGTAAACCCTAGAGATGGTGGTGCCTGAAAATGCCAGTAAAGCAGCAGTTTCCGCAGTATAATCGGTTACAGCAACAGAACAGACACGGTTTGTCAATCATGCCTGTTTATTTTTGTTAAGGAACCTCAGAATCTGTTGTCCTGTAGAACACAGAAGCACCAGTTCTCAGGTCTGCTTACAAATTGTTCTTCAAAAGAAGTATACACATGTGTCTGCCAAAATCCAGCAGACATTCATATTTGCAAAGAACAGCAGGTTTTTATTATTATTTTTTTTTTTTTGAAAAGCAGACAATCCAGTAGTTTCAACATGTTTGCTTTGTGATTCAGCAACATCAGCACATTTATCCCACAGGTTTTGTTATGATTCTCATTTCTGATCCATCTGCTGTTCAACTCTTGATAAGAGCCAAAGCTTTGTTTTCCCCCTGAAAACAATAAGCATTTTTTCACAACTCTAAAAGTGCTTGTGTGATCCTAATCACTTATGGTAAGCCCAAATGCTTCCAGACAGTTTTTAGGAAAAATGATCTTAAACACATTTAACCCGAATTTGAATATAAATCTAAGGTTGCCGCAAAGTAAACAAGTAAATAAATAAATATTGTGCAATTTAATTAGTGCGGCTGCTTTGGGATGCTTGTAAAATGCTGAGTTAACAGTTTTGTTTCCCTTACGTTTGACGAAGGATTCATAAGCATTACCCCAGGTTATTAAAAAAATACCCAGTGTTTCCTATAAAGAATTTAATAATTATCCTAATACATTAGCTTAATTAATCAGCCCCCAGCAAGGCGTTGTATAAATGATTGATTACGAGTAGCAGTGCAAAAGTTCAGGTGTGTTTTTTATCATTTAAAATGAATAAAACTTTGCAATTTAAATATGTTTTTTTTAAATGTTTCAACCCCTACAGTTTTGCAGGTGTTTTACTTGTGGTGAAATTTAGAAGCGAAAAAAAAAAACAACCTTAAAATGATTTTAGTGTAAAACTCTGACATTAAAAGCATCAGAAAACTTGCATTCCTTCAAGGAACGCTAGGTCCATTAATTATTAGTTGTTTTACAGCTGGTGTTTGCTTTTTAACTTCTTTGATCCCTTATTCTGGTAATAGCTGAAGTCGTGACTCACTCAATTACAGATAAACACATTAGTAAATGGAGGTTAACAGTCGGTGATAAGGTCAATTTAACTCAGTGGCTCAAGGTTTTTTCATTTCTTTTTTTCCTGACGGTTTTAGAGCAATCCTCCATCACGACTTAATGTTTTGAAATTACAGAATTTTTTTTCCTTTTTTTTTAATCTACCTTTCATCATTCACCCCTCCCCCACCCTGCACATCCCCTGATCTGACAACATCCCCGGGATAACTCTCATACATCATCATTAGATAGAATGGACTCAGGCACTTTATCAGAGTTTGCAGTCCAGCGAAAAAAGGTACAAAGGGGGCAGAAAACCAATCTCTTTGATGAGCAACTGCTTATGATGAAGAGGTGAGTAAACATTCCACTGATGCACTTTCCCATATATACGGTTCGGCAAGGCTTACCGTTTCACTCGGCAGCAGTTTTACGGTTTGATCACAAAGACAAGCAAAAGGCAGGATGTCGTCTGGTTGGATCTTTGTTAGCTCGCGCCACCAGAGGCAAAGCAGTGGAAATATTCTGCTCATGTCTGTGAGTGTGCATGTTTGTAAGTTGTGTCAACAAAATATCACGTGAACCACTGAATGGATTTGAATTAAACATTTATTAAGTAGCCATTGCCCATCTAGAAGTGATTAACTTTTGGAGTCTGTATAATTAAAGCTGGTAGCCAAAGCTAAGTGAGCAAAAATAATATTGATCACATTGAAGGCAGTCGACGAAGATTGAACTAAAACTCTGGTGTGGTATTAAGAGTCATTCACAACTTTTGCTTTAAGCAGTAACTGCTCAGTGTCTTTTTAGAAAAAAATTGCCATGATCTATTAAAGTAAACTTTGTCTGTTAGCAAAATATCTCATGAAACACTGGATGATTTTTAACAAAACTTTCAGAAATGAATCACTGCGTCCATCTACAACTGATTAACTTTTAGTTAATAATGTAAGATGGTTGCCATAGCTAACTGACATTAGGAAGCACAAAAATAGCTATAACCCATTAGGTTTTACAGATAGTGAGATAAAAATGGGCATAATAGTACCTGAACATCACCCTCTACTTTGAACAACACATATTGTGTTTGATCAAAATGTCCTTTAATGTTATTCCTTCTCATCATAAGATAATTTTAGTTTAAAATTCTGGCATCAGAGGGCGTAGACGATGTGGATTCTAACAATGATTAGTAGGTTTTCTTTTTAGCTTACCAGTAAAATGTCTTTTTAACCCACTTTGATGCAAAGTAAAAAGAGCTGAGTTTCCTACTAAGAAGGCTAAGGCTATCCACGTGTAATTGCATTTCAGAGACAAGTGTGTATTGTCAGAGGATCTGTAGCCTCTTGCAGTCAGACTATGGCTGCCATAATGTCAAGTCAATATCTGACATGAGATTCCCACTGAGTTCAGTAACTTGAGATCCCACCTCGACAAATTTTCCTTCATCTGCAGCCTGTGTTTGCTCAGTTGTAGTTAGCCCACCTCCGTGAGAGGTGTGTCTAAATTTAGAAGCCTGACTCTCAACACATTGGCTTGCAAGAACACGCAGTGTCTTCCAGATGAGGGTTTGCTGTAATATATAGTAAAGTGCAAAAAGAAAAAAAATATCTAACTGAACATTTGAGCCTATTAAAATCAAAAGCAGTAATAAGACATATATACTGAAACAGTTAGTGACTATGCAGCACTAATTATTGATGGTGTACTCTGCAATTAGAAATTTGCTGTCAGGGAGGGAGTCATAACAAATTAAAATCACTTTTAGGTTTGTTTTCATACAACTAAAAGGATAGGGAAACACTTTCCAGTAATTTTTGCTCTGGATTATGGGTGGTAATTTATCTCTCGGCCGCAGCGCCTCAGCATGCTGCTAGTGTAGTTTCTGCTGTTGTTTGTCAAGTTGGTACCATTTTTTATTCATTGCTGCTGTTGTTCCATGGTGCAGAAAAAAATCGTCATCCTCGCAGAATTCAGAAATGGCATGCAGTGAAGCATGGAAAGATGGAAGTTCTGGAAGAGAAGAGATAAGTTTCAGATAAGAGAGAATGTTAGGGGAGGGAGAACGAGCTAAATCTCTGTTATTCTGGACAATGTGAGATTATTTGGGCATGCATAGACTATTATGCTGCAAAATTCACGATAATATGTAGGAACGTTTCATTAGACTATACTGAAGTGTTGCTATTTGGCCACATAGCGTCTAAAGACTGCATGCAAATTCCTTGCGTTTCACGCCCCCCTTCATGATTAACCTTCATGTCATCTTATCAACTTTTTTCTTCCAGTAAACATTGCATCCTGGTACTGAGTAACACTTGCAAAAGTATTTCACCACAGGAATTTTCAAAAAGTTGATATGAAAATCAGCAAACTACTTTTACTTTCCCCGTCTAAAAGTTTTGCACGATATGACGTGACTGGTAATTATGCTGAAAAGCGGAGCTGGGCTTATCTGAAAGCTGTTGGAACTTGTCATCTTCCCAATGCATTTAGTTGCAAGCAGAATGCAGCAATAGATTAATTTTTTTATAAACTAGTCAGCAAAAGTTTATTTAACAGAACAGCATGAGTAACTTTGACTTCAGTTTGCTTTTAGCTTTTCTGCGAGTGGTTCTTCACTCTAGTTGTGTGGAATAATAGCTTGAAAATTATTTAAAAAGAAAAGGATTCAGTAGCTACGATCATCAATTAATCTAAGAGTATTTTAGCACACAAAGTAACTGAAACCTGCGCTGTTTGCAACCATCGGCTCACTTAACCCTCTTTTAATCATCTCCATTGCTCGCTTATAAAAGTGACCTTATAAAACTTTTGACCGACCGGTTGCTAATGTTTTTGTTCCTTTTAAGTGAATAATTTCCCTACACGTAAACAGATACATCCCTACTAAAAGGGTAGCAGTTTTATGCTGTAGTAGCAGAGATAATAATGGGTATTAAAGCTTATAATTATATTCGGTTCTATTAAAAGTTGTGCTTTAATTAACAAGTCAACAAAGCAACTTCAAAACAAAAGAGTAAACTTATAGATCGTTTAGAAAATGTATATTGAAGTCAAAATACTTTTAATTCAGTTAAAATTTGATTTTACATATCAATAATTAACTAAAAGAGCAGATACATCAACTACTGTTTCCTCCTGCAAAGTCTGGAATTCAGTCTGACAAGTGCTGAACAGACATGAGCACGATACTTATATTCTTTTATTTCATGAGGACTCTTTTCAGGGTGCAGATATTGTTCAGTGTGCTTTTACCTGTTTTTTTTTCTTTTTTGTATTTTGCATGTGTGTCAGATTTAAAGCATCAAGTTGATCCTGTTTTGTTCTATAAAACTATGTTTCCCGAAGTTCTTTCATTGTTAATGTCTCCTAAACCGGACAAAGTTCAGATTAATTATAGATAAAATGTTTATACTACCACGGTGTATTTTTGAAACGTTTTTCTAGAAACCTAAGTCTAGTTGGTCTATTAGAACAAAGAGGCTTTTAAGGACGAAGGCTTTAAGAAGACAAGAGCTTAAACACGGGCTGACACACAAGATAAACAGAAAGGACATGGACTCATAAACCGTACAACAACAGAATAAATTATAGACCAGGAAATGTGCAATGGTGCACAAACAGATGTACAAAAAGGACAAACAAACAATGATGCTGAGTAACTTTTCACATGTTGTTTAAAACTGCTTGTTCCTGGAAAATAACCTGTTCACCCTAATGGCACCTAAAGAAGAAACATGGACAGATTTTACTTTTTCTTGGCGTTCGGACCTGAAAATGTTTGGTATTGTTCTCCCTTTGTGAATCTGTTTGTGTCATTGTGGTAAAATAAGTCCCTGATGATACCTTCTCCTCACATTTTGGCAGACATTTGTTATGTCTGTTTGCAGCCAAATTTTAAATGCGACAGCGTAACCATCGTGCAGGGAAATGGCTGTATGAGGTAGGTGGTGAATTTAACACTTGCGCGAATCCACCAAATAAAAATCCATTTTCTAAGGCTTTTGTTTTTTTGCACATCACCTCTCATCTGATACGGCCGTGTTGCAAGCCAGTGTGAGAAAATGGAGGCAAAATGAGGGGTCAAAGTTGATCCACTGCTGATATGAAATGCTTAAAGAGGCAACAAAAGGTAGTTGGTGTGTGAATGTGCAGCGCGGCCTCATTCCATCATGCAGGTTTGTTGTGTGTAAGCAAACACCGATGTGCCACCTCTGTGTGGTCTGTGTCAATTACCAAAAGAGACACACATCAGCTTCACCAAAAAAACTATTTTAAAATAGATGATAAACAAACAGGAAGTGAAAACAGGTTTTTAACAACAAACCTCTGGATGGATTTCCAGTGGAGTCTGGTCCCCTTTCATCTGGCGTTATTGTTCAAATTTATGTGATATTTGAAATTCTATATGCTTTATCTTTTTAAAATGTTTGATTTTGAATACCCCAGTCACAGTTTATTGTTTGAGACCTAAATACTTGTATTTTTTTTTTGTTTTGTTTTGCTCACAATGGCAATTAAGCTGAAACGTGAGACTCACACTTTTTAGAACCCATTTTCCTAGAATAAAACACATTTGTGGAATTAATCAAACACACACATTTAGTAAGATTGTATTTTTTGAAAGTTAATGTTACATTCAGATTGCTCACATTTTACCGAGTCATTTCCAACCTGTTGCTGCTCAAGAACAACCTCGCCAGCCCTGATAATATTTTTTTTCCCCTCTTTGAATGTGATCTGAGAAATCATCTCGGGCAGCTGAAATCCCATCACTGGGTGACCTCAAATTATTTTTGCTGATCTTTGCCATGCGTGCAGAAGTATGGGCTCTTTTGGCTCTTGTGGGAAATTATTGTCTTTATTGCAGTTGGCAGTTTGATCCCCTGCCACTACACGAGTGTCCTGGGGCAAAACACATAACCTGAAGATGTTCATGATAGACGCCGTAAGCCATGGATGTTGTGCATGTGTCTCAGGCAGGCTTTATAAAACCCAGTAAAGATTTAAATTCACTATTTGAAAGCAGACAGAATCTTTAAATGTGCAATTTAAGGACAAACCAATGTTATAAAACTATAGAATGTGCTGGTAAATGTAGCTACTGAAGAGGGGTGGACTAAATGCATACAGTGACAGAAATACCAAACTTTTAGTGTCTGCATTAAAGTGCCTGTGACATCAAATTTTTGCAATAAATGTGAATGTGTTTTTGGAAAGAGAACATTGATGACATATTGCAAAACAAATTTCACGCCGTTAAGATGAACAGTTGTTGAGATATTTGCATGTGAAGAAACAGGAAGTGATGTCAAAGGGGAAAGTCTGCAAGTAAACAGAGTGATGCAACAATAATTAGAGACGAATCTGCTGTTTCTTTAGATTATTTTGAATCACTATCAGAGTTGAAGAAGAGTTCAAATAAGATTTCTTCAATAAACAAAGACTAGAGTTTATTTTCTTAGAGTTCCCCTTTGATCTCACTTCCTGTTTCACTTTGCTGAGCCAAATTCAAGACAAAATATGCCAGTTATAAGACAAAATGGGTAAAATCATGTGTATTATGCTCTTTTTTTTAAATGTAAATGTTTTCTTTGACTTTTTGTATTTGAAGGATAAGCATGTCACAGGCCCTTTTAAAGAGGAATGTGTAGAACAAAGGCAAATGCAAAGCTTGTCTTCAAAAAAAATCACTGTTACCAATGAGATGATGCAGTTGCAAATGTTAAAGAGAAAAAGTAAAAGTACCTGTAAGCTTGTGGAAAAAAAATCTTTCAATTTGGATACAAAAAGCATTTGCAAATTTTAGAAAATGGGCTTGAGGCTAAGGTTGTGCATGATAATAGACAATATAATTTGCCAAAAAATGTTTTTTCAGGTTGCAAAGGTTATTCTCATTTTGATTTTTTTTTTTTTACTTTCAGCCTATTGCACATAAATATATTAGTAATTTGAGCATCTACTGACAATGGAGGGTAGGGCATTTGACATGCAACAAGTCAAAGAAAACCTCTTTCTATTTAAGAAACTTGTGATAGTACACATAATTGACCTCTTTTGTCACATAACTGGCATATTATCTGTTGAACTTGGCTCAGCCAAAGTGAAACAGGAAGTGACATCACATAGAAACTATTTAAGAAAAGGAACTCCCTGGTCAATATTATTTGAACTCTCACTCTTCTTCATCCCTCTGATATAGACTCAAAATAATCTAAAGAAACATCAGATTTGTCTCTGTCTGTCGTCAGTCATTGTAGCAATGCTCTGTTCATATTCCTTCCCGTCTGTCATCACTTCCTTCACATGATATCTCAATAACTTAATCTCAGCCATGTGATTTTTTTCATATCTTTCATATCTTTCAAAACAAATTCATATGCATTCATATTTATTACACAAATTTGATGTCAAGGTGTTTTACAGCCTTTTCATACAAGCACGTAATATTAAAACCTTTGTTTTTTTTTGTTACGTTTGGTTTTTTTTCCCACTGCAGGAGAGATAATAACAAAATATTTAGCAGTGCTTGTGGAATAGGGGTAAAAAGAGGCAAAGTGTCTCTTAGTGCAATGTCTTTCAGAAGTGCCATATTTAATGGCTCACGCTGTGAATTTCTCTTGAGAATTGACAGCGAGACGTGGCATCTCTGGAGGCAGATATAGCGGGACATCCCAAACTGGAGGAACATGAGCGATCAGAGTGTGGGAGCCCCAAAAGCTTATAAACTGCAGCTTACTGGATTTGCTCTTCAATCAAAACCCCTTCAACTCTAACCTGAACCGCAGACAGCTGCGTCAATTTACAAGAGCCCGTGTCAGACGTTCGATGGAACAAATTTTCAAAAAAAAAAAAAAATCTTATTCTGTTGAAAATCGGAAACGCAAAAATAAAAATGACACGGTGAGATGAAGCATTACAGGAGTCTGTAACTGACATTATGTTCCCTTTGTTTGTTGTGTAGCACAACAAAGGGGGTTATGAATTATTCAGGCTCTCCCCAATGGCCGCCCATTTACAGCCGCTCACTTGCATCTGACTGGATGCTTTCTTCTGCCGTGCTCCTGAGCAATATGACTGGCTGAAAATGACAGCAAGATGCATGCGACCTCTGAGTAGGACTCCACCATCATTCTAATTCTTAATTTATTCATTACCCTCTGCCTGTGCTGGGTACCGCAAAGCCCCTTATCGTAAATACTGTGGAATATCAAAATGAATGTGAAGGGGAAGGAACATAGAGGATTATTGCAGCTATATGTAAATAATGCGGTGAAATATGGTTTCCTCTTCATCGGTAGTGCAAGCCAAACAAGGAAGGAGGCGAGAGAGGAATAACAGAATGCAGTGGTCATAGATAATAACACCATTTGCGGTACTGTAATCCATGAAGGGCATCTCCCTCCAGACAGCACAGCATGTCATTTTTCTTCACCGCTGCTCCCTCAATCATGCTGATGTGAGGTTGCCTGTAGTGACTGCCAAGAAAAGAGAAGATGGTTGATGCTTTCTCTGTGAGGCATTATTTCAGGATTTAACGCTCGCATCTGCAAGACTAGCTGCCAATACTGTTTGAGGGCTCACTCAATACTTCCAGATGGATGTTCGTGACACCGGAAAATGGCACATGACAGCAGATTCATGGAAAATGTAAGGCTGAGTCGGCAAATTGTGACGTGAAACATGGCTTTAGGATTTGCATGATTCTACTGATGATGCACCTGGTATTTAAATGCAGAAATGATTTTTGTCTAACTTTTTTTTTCTCCCCATTATTACAGCGATTGAGTCTGCTTTTTATGGTATGGATTATCATGGATTATCAGGCTTCTATGATTCACGGGGTCTAAAAAGTAATCCAGCCAGACTGTTCGTTGGAGGAGAAAGGCACAATCAGTTATTTTGACAAGCGACTCAAGAAGACACATGTTTGCTTCCAGGCTACAAATCTCTGTAAAGGCTATAGTAATTATAAGGGTAGCAAAGAAGGGAGAGTAAGGTGACATTGTTATAAAGTGGGAGAGTCTGCGTAGGGAGATGGAAGTGGGTGGACTGATGTATCAACAAAACACTAGACTATAAGTCAAGAAACAGATTATTTTCAGCCATAAATCCATCTATTTTTACTTGAACACAGCCATTTCACAATCAGCTTTTTATTTCTTGTAAATATTGAGTTAATTGTCTCCTATTGTTAAATGAGTTGTCTTTAACAAGCCTCTCCACCAAATTACAGTTTCTACCCACATCTTTTCTAAGATTTAACCATCTTGGTATGGTATGGTATAAGGGGATGGGTAAAACCCATGTGAGCGGGGGCCTCATAAGTGGGCCCATTACTCTCCCC
>JAUBOC010000077.1:8027670-8040795 GCA_032275365.1 Anablepsoides cearensis
TCTCTTGCCGTGTGGCTGTACAACACACACTGTAGGACCAAACCTGGTATATCCATGATTTTTGATCCTCACATGTGAGCTCTCTGTGTTTGAAAATCAGCCGACTGTTTTAAAATCTTGTAGTGTGGCGCAGCCTTTATAGGGGAAAATCACAAAAAGCATCCTAGGTCCAAAGGAATGTTTACATGGAATGATACATTACTGCAGTAGTTCCATGTAAGCGGGTGATTTTTTTGTGTGTATTTGCCCCAGTAAACATTAGCATTTCCAGTGACTGGTCTTGTTTAAACAGGACCTAAAAGTCTATCACAGGTCCACATAGAAACAAACAACACAGAAACCTTTGAAACAAACCTAACATGCATGTTTTTGAGCTGTGGAAGAAAACAAAAGTACCAGGAGAAAACCCTTAATATTTTTTTATTGATTTGTGCATGATCAAACAAATTTATGAGGTCAAAGCGAACAAACCTGTTTTTGATTTTCTTCAATAAAAGACAAAACACCTGAGAGTTTAATTTGGACTGCCAGTTCTACAACATGCATCAGCAGACACAGAATCTATGACTACAGTAAAGCTCATGCAAGTTTTAATATTCCTGTTTAAATGTTTTGGTGCGCCGTCTCCCTTTGACTGGGTAGATGAAAACCACGAAGGGATGTGAGGTGTTATCATTATTTCACTTTTAACTACACGGCATCAGTCATAATTAATAGTTCATGTTTCGTGGCTGGTGGCTTTGAGGTTCAGTATTTGTTCTAAAGATCCCGAGAGATATTTTGAACTTCTAACACTTTCAGTCAGACTTTTTTTTTTTATCTTAAATTTTGTATTATTTATTGAACAGTTCGAGAGTATCGGCTCATGTATTTGAAAGGAATAGAGTGAGTCAGGGAGGATTTAGTTCCCTTAAAATTCAGTTTTCTTGACAAAAGACTGAAACTTGAATATTCATCTCGTTAAAAGATAGGGCAGCAAAGTGATGAAGCGCTTTCTCACCTCTTTCCAGATCAAATTTGGCATGCTATTGAATTATATTCCCAATTCAGTTTTTAATCTATGATTACCTTTTATTTTAAAAACAAAATAAAAAGAAATTCCTTCTATCTGCTCTCTTAGCGGTTTATCATTATAATGGAGTATGTAAATTGGCCAAATGTTAGCTTCAAACTCCCTTTATTGGGGCTCTGGCTTTTATAATTTATCATAAAAAAAGAAATGTATGAGAAAAAAAAATTAATTTGCATTTTTTCTCTCCTGTATTCATAGTGTTCACTCCCAAGTGTTTACTTTAGAGACTTACGGTCCAGTAATTTGTTAAATGTTAAGCAGGACCTGGCTCAGTGTCCCCGCTGTAGGCGACGTTTCCACATGCATTGCCACAAATCATAACGCAGATCCAAAGAATCAATTGCGAAATTTGTTGCTAACTTTTAATAATATTGATTAGCTGTTGTAGGCTTTCTGTGAACAAACAGGTTGCAGTAAAGAAGCATCAGTCAACCTCTGTCCTCGCTCTGCTCAGTATGCTCGTGCTGCTCAGTTTGTTAAATTAGTTTTATTTGAAAACCAATAATACAAATGAAATGCCGACATTTTGGTGTTACATCGCGAGCTGGAAAAAAATCAGATAAGCTTCTTGTATTTCTGCATTGAAATATTGGAACTGATTTTATCTCGTCCTTCCTCTTCTGTTTGTCTTCATTGTCTTTTTTTCCCCCACTCCTCCACTGATAAATCCTGTTACTGCTGGCAAAAAAATTCAAGAACAAAGTACAAAAGCCAGTTACTATGGAAGGAATTGGGATGCTTTTAAAGGGGGAAAGAAAATAAAGGGCACTTCTTATTTATTTTTTTTAACCTGTTTTCTTGATAACTGCTGCGCCACCACCTCCTCAACCTGTCAAAGTGACAGTACTGACAGTCCTCGGGCACGTCTCTGACATTATTTGCTGAAGGTAAATAAGGAAAAATATTTTGCATGCTGGTATGATTCATATTTAGTCCCCGCTCTTGTTTACAGACAAGTTGTCACATTCATTTAGCAAATCAGTGATGCTGCTCTGGGCTCTGTAAAATGCTTAAACCCTCCCACTTTAATGATGTAGATATTTTTCTCCTGCTCTAAGTCCACAGTTATATTACCTTAGAATGAGGGGTGTCCAGTCCTGAGCTGTGTCCCAATTCAGGGTCTGCATCCTTTGCAAGGACCTGGCCCACCTGGTCTACGTGGGCCGGGTCCTTAGTCTAACACGAAGACTGAAAGAAAGTGGCTCTACCCTTCAGCTTTTAATCCCACCCTTACCCTGGCATACGTCCTGTTGCCTAGCAACCGTGATGGCGCTAAACAGCAAATGAAAGATGATCGAAGTTGGATTGAAATTAGCAAAAAAATAAATATTATAAATGAACAAAATTAGCTTAGAGGCAATACATGAAGAATTAAGGAATCCACCACAAGCTTGTTTAATACAAATACTAAAAACATTTCTTTGCAAATGACAAAAGCCTGACAACACAACCACTTTAAACTTTGAAATTTTCTACTGCCAGATTTTTATTTCAAACTATACTCCTGTCTCTCGCTTCATCTGCCATTACAAGCAAAAAAAAAAAAAAAAAAAAAAAGGAAAAGACTCATTTGTTGAATTTGGACATGACTGAACCGATATTCTCCGTGTCATAGTTGTTTTTATGGTCTTCAGTAGGTCTTCTGCAGAAACCTGCCAATCACTCGTTCATTTTAATCAGGTGTGTCAAAGCAGAAAATCAATTAAACGGGCAGAATTGTGGCACACAAGGACCAAGATTTGACATCACCCACTTATAATCATTGGCTTCTGAGAAATGATTATGCAGCACAGGTGCCAGTTTCCTAATGATTCTTTCTTAGTATTCAATTAATATTTCCAAACTTCAAGCAGCTGAGAGGTTCCTTTACTTTCACATAACCCTGCTTAGAGGCTTGTACAGGACAGGATATGCTAATACTCGTCTTACTAAGCTCTTGTAATCTTCATGCTTGAATTTGTGAACAGAGGACCATGTCTATTCAACATACTGTAAATAGTGATGACATAATATTTGGTGGCTGTGTGTGTGTGTGTGTGTGTGTGGCTGTGTGTGTGTGTGTGTGTGTAAGGGTGGAGATGGTTAATAAAAGACGGCTACGACCTGCAGTGCTGCTGCATACATGTGCAATAAGTTTGATTGAATAATAACAAGATGAACAGCTTAAGATTAATGTAATGTATCCTTCTTTACTTTAATGCACTTTACTGCAACTGCAGGCCATATGCTTATGTAGCAGTGATCGGTGAACCATGAAATCACTTGGATTTCCAGGAGTCCATTTGCATTTCCAAGTTAAAGCTCAACGGGGCAGAAGTAGCAGTAAAACCTTCATTCCGTATATCAGCCTTGTCTTTTCTCATTATGGCTGCACAAAATAATCAGTGTCAGTGTTGAAATGATGCCACAAGATGATGCCCGGACATCGTCACATCACCGTTTGTGTTCTTCATGTTTTCAAGGAATTTGGAATTATTAAGCTGCTAAACAGACATGAGTACTACACTTTCCTCTTTTGAAAAGCCTTTTTATTTTTGTGCTAGAAAACATAACTGCTCTCGATGGCAAACGTGTGTTTATTATTCATGCAGGCCTACTAAAATCTTATCTTTAATGATTTATTACTTGCTGGTTGTTTTGGATTAATATAACATTAGGATGTTTAGTTAGCTATGACTTGCTGTGTAGTTTAAGTTGATGTTGGCAGAAAAGCTTTAGCAGACCTTCCCCAGAGTATTCTAATGTAACTAGAGCCTGTATCATAAAAGAAGACAACTCACCGCTGAATTTCAACACAATTATTAGAACTTCACACAGAACAGCATGTGGTCCAACACCAGCAATATATATCTTCTGGGGCTGTAGTTTTGAGCTTATTGCATTACAATAATAATAATAATACTTCTTACTGCTCCACTTAGAGATAAAAATAGTACTTTAAAAGTAACTCAGATCGAATAAATTTAGATTTCAATCAAAGATGACAAATATTTGATGATAATTACCTTTTAATATAAGAATTTTCTGTGTTTCTTAGTATCATGTGTTTGGCATCCTAATCACTTCAAACTATGATGTGAAAAAACAAACCAAAACAAAAAACATATTCGAAAGAAGCTAATTAAGGCTAGTTCATTAGGTAGCTTTAATCATAAATCAGTACATGTCAACACTGGAGTAAATTGTTGCCCAGCTCACAAAGGGTTAATGATGGCAGGGTTCTTAGCCAATCAGATTGCTTGCATACAGTGCTTGATAGTGATATGCAGATTGATACTGAATTACCAATACAAGAACCTTACGCTCTAAAATCAATTATAAAATCAAAATATTAATACTTTGATACTTTGTTTATTTCAGGTAAAGTACATTTACGTGAACACATTGGAAAGTAAGTAAACTATTCAAATCTAATCTAAATCATACGCTGTTGGTGGGAACTACTTTACTTCTGCCTGGATAATGTGTAAGCGCAGCAGCATGTACTCAGTCTGAAGACGTTCAGTATTTTCATGCTAACATGTTCATGTTACGTGAATTAAGATGCAAGTTTTTTTTAGTAGTTCTTAAGAATTAAACCATAATTGTAATAATTTTACTATTTTACTTCATTTTTTATTGTTTAAAACACTGTTTTTTATGATTGTGTCCTCTGTTTTTTCTGTATTAGGTTGGTATTGTAAATGAGGATGTTACTTTAATATAATTCTGATTTTAAAATGAATAAATAAATTATTCTGAAGTCTCAAAATCTTTATTAAGAAGTGATTTAAAATGTCCTGTGATTGACTTGCGACCTGTCCAGGGTGTACCCGGCCCCTCGCACTGTGATAGCTGGATATGGGCACCAGTGACCCATGCGACCCTGAAAGGAATAAGTGTGTACAGAAAATGGATGGATGGATTTAAAAAGTACTTTTTTTACATTTACCAGGTGTATTTGCACAGACTATCAGTATTAGTGCTACCAGCCCCAGTTTTACTCAGTATCAGAATTGGAAAGGAAATCGTTGGTATTGAACATCACCAGTGCTTGATCTGAACTGAATCTGACTCAGATTTTCAAAGAAAGCAGTGACAAACACATTCAAAACACGTGTTTTCTTGTTTTTTCATTGTTCGCTTCATGTTTTGACTCGTGATCCTGTTTGTCTGCTTTGTGTTTGGAGCCACTTTTCAAATGAGAGAGGCGTACAGGCGGTGCAGTGACAAACATCTGGGCTGAACACTCCTGCCTGTTGAGGGGCCTGGTGGACTCTACAAAGGACAAAATTTACATCACATAGGCTCACATCACAGCTAAAGCAGAACCACGATGAAGCGTGAGTCCAGCTTTACATGCATCGTTCCCCCGGCTTCCTGAGCCCTGATCAATTTAACCAAAAACTGATGAGTTGCTGTTAGCAAATTTAATAAAACAGATCCGTTACATTGATCAAAAACATTTCTAATCACTTTTAGAAAATGTTTTGACTTGAAGAGGTTTTCTTGATGACCCCTGCTGTAGACAAAGTAAAATTAAAACTCCATAGTTTGAAAATAACCAGTGGATATTTAATATGCGTGCACTAAATATGATTAAAAAAGCATGATAATTAGTTTTTCCCATCAGTTCAAATCACTACTTAAAAATAATTACGTCTGTGTCAATCTGTGTGAATATTGACACTGCTGTTCATGTTTTAAGTAGTTTGTTTTTTTTTGGAGGGGGGGGGGAATTAAAAAATATTGACAACATAATAAATTAAGTTGGAAATTAAAGCCTAAATGTAAGGTCTTAATAGTGATGAGATAGTTGTTTTTTAAAGCCAAGCACCTAGTTTTGGTCAAATTGTATCAAACATTTGAAATCTCAGAGCAAATATAAAGCATCCACAGTGGGATTTAACTGAAGATCCCGGGATTTTTCTGCAATCAAACCGACACTGAGAACATGATTATCAGCAACCACCAAGCAGCTTCAGGATCATAGCATGAGGTAATCATCCGCGGCAAAGAAAAGGGACTTGTATTTGCAACAGAGAGGCTCAGACTGTTATTTCTCGTGTCTGACAACTTTATGGGCAGGATTTTTGCAAAAGCTGTATCATCTTGTTTACTTTTTTGCTTCCTCTAAAATCGTATCTCTCTTAGTGTCGATGTTATTTGCAGTTTGGTTAAGTTACGTACAAGATTACCAGACCTGCACATTTATTTTAGTAATACCCTCCTATAGCATAGGACTGCTGTTATTGTATTTATTCATGCTGAGGCTCAGTATTTATGCAGCCTAGGCATTTGGATTTTATGACCCCTTTTATAGGTTTAGCTGAAGTAGCAACTAGAATTTAGAAAAAGAAAACAATAAGGAGGAATTAGAATTAGAGCAGAAAACATGAGAAACTTTTTGAAAGCGAGGTGTTTTGCAGTCTGACTGTGCAGTCTCCTCTCCAAGGGCAGCTGCTTCTGGTTTCACTCTCCTGTAGACTGTTCTCTTCAAGCAACAGTTCACCTGTCACAAGATTTCAGAGTAAAACTTCTCCTTTAGGCACACTTCAGATTGTTTTCAATGTTATATATAACATTCTGCGCTTGTCACTTTTACTTTGCCGCATGATTTCTCTCTGTTATTACATTGTAGACATTAAGTTGGCTCTAGTCAGCAGGCCTCGTGCATCAGTTTGGTAAAGATTTTTCTGCCTGTCATTGATTGTCATACAAACAAATAAAAAGAGTACACAGCTCAGGTGGGAAAACCAAGGTATTTTCCTATAAAGGTGGAAGATAATTGCGTTGTTTAAGTCTGTAACTTGACCTTTGCTGGCAAGAAGGATGCACCCTCATTGAAATCTTTACACTGTGGAGTCTAACCGTAATGAAAACGGTTTTAATAATCACTGAGAATGGGCTGTTTGTGATCTCAACCTGCTCTTTTAGTTCCCATTTCTCAGTAACCTTGCCTTCCACCATCACCAGATTCATGAGTATTGATCCGTCTGGAAATACACACATGCAACCAATTCATTTTTGCTTGACCTGTGCTGGCAAAGGTTTGTAGAAGCTAATAAAACGACGGCTACTCAATTAAACGGCTCCTCCGAGCGATTTCCCTTAAAAACGGTTTTTGTCTTTTGTTTGGCTTCGGCTTAATTTGAACCCGGCTGGAGGGATGGGAGATCAGACATGAACAACTGCTCATCTGTAACAATCTCCTCCCTTTTGTGGTTTTATTCCCGGTTTATAGTGGGAATTTCCAACCTAGAGAATAAACAGGATATAGCTAATGGATGTAAACACATTAAGTCTACACTTAGTGACATTTATCCAATATGTTCACAGTTTCGGGGCATTGGTTTTTATGAACCCCTATTAGTTAAATGTAATTAGTCTTTGACTGTGGCGACTCCACTGTAGAAAATCCATGAAAGTGTACAGTGCTATGATTGATACCTTGCCATATAGTGCACATGATCCAATGTGTGAAGCAAGCCATTAATCAAACTGACATGTGGAGTAAAACCACTAGTCAGTAAAAAAAAGAAGAAATGGTCCAATGCTCGGTGGTTTCATGGATGTGCTGCGGATGAGTTTAACCTCACCGTTATGACAGCTATCAGGTCACTTCAAAACCTCTGAACAGCGCCACTATTTCCTGAACGAGTGTCACTCGCTCCCGAGCCGTGATGACATTGAGATTGTCCTTTAACAAGCGTGTTACAGCTGCGCCTGCTTTATTGCTCGTCTTTATCTCGACGCTGTGATCGCTGTAGTTAGAGAACCGAGCTCCGTGGTGGAAAAGGGAAAAAAAATTAAATTCTCACCCAAACCTCAGCCCCAGTCAGACAGTTTAAAAATAATTAAACTCTGTAATAAAAACACAGAAGCCTCTTCACATGATTGGGTTAAAATGAACTTCCCAAACTGCTATGCTCTATTAAATTCTGTTAGTCCTGGCTTACCTGCTGGTGTGAGCTCAGAAATCGTTGTCTTTTTTTTTTTTTCCTGACTATCTGGGAGACTGCGCACCAAGAAAAGCTAGTGTCTCAGTTACAAAACAATTCACTTAGATCTATTATTGATAAATAAAAAAAAGAAACTTTCAAGTGATAGTGGAGATCATTTGAAGTAGAGTTCTGTGGAAAGGGTATGAACAATTAATATCTTACCTGTTGTGATAGATTTTTGAACAACCTCAGACAAACACGGACAAGCTAACAGGGAGCCTGAGCAAGATTAAAGTAGATTGCTGCTGTCCTAAAACAACCTTAACTCCAAAGCTTTGGTAGCAATTCAGTTAAAGGCTACATCTTTATCCTGCTGTCTTTTTCACATTACACAACTATACCTGCAAAAATGGGAAGTGCTACAGTTAGTTGTTGCTGCTACTATTTGCGCTTATAAAGATAAAATTCCATGCATCTGAAATAGATTGACGTGTTCATACACTTGACTTGAATTTTATCTGTAAGATGAACCTCATACAACTCCAGCTAGCTGGGCTAATTACAGGTATTGTCTCTGCAAAATGGCCCCGAATCAGGAAATCTTCTTGAAACACCATCTTCATAATCTGGCCCCGCCCACTTCAAAACATTACATTGATGGGGGAAGTCTCCCTGACCAGATTCTCCCACACACTTCCTGCCAGCTGATGAGAAACATGTCTATGTGTGGTCAGTGTAATTAGTGTGTGTATTAACTGAATGTATCAAAGAGAGTACATTCTGTCCGAGTCAACTGTGACATGTCACTCAAACCAGATTGTACCTCATCTAAATCCCAGTTTAATTATAAAAATAGGTTATCAAAACATCCCAGCTCTCTTAGGAATAAAACAGTATGTGTGATGCATTTAAAAAACAGTAGTAAACAGAAAAAAATTTCCTTCACATCTCTTCTATTTTATATTGAGCTGCACATGCATTCCAGCAGACCCATAAAGCCCCAAGAAGTGTTTGGTGATCATCCGTCAGTGTAGCACCCAATAAAAACTGCAGAAATACAAACATATAAAGAGTGACAGACTGCGAGCCATGCACACAGGTGACATCTCCTCTCAAATGATGAAGTTCAGAGGTGATGGCGCGTTTTCGGTTGATGGTCCTAAATTCTCAAATGATTTGCCACGTTACATTAGGCAGGCTCCCTCACTTCCTGTTTTTAGATCTCTTATAAAAAAACATGCTTTTACTCAGTGCTCTAGTTTAGTTTTTAGAAAGTGGGTATACTGTGACCTTCACTTCCTACTCTCAAGTCACAACCCTGACTTATTCCATATTCCATTCCCACTGTAAATATCTTTGAATGCAATGGAGCCTTTATTAATAAGACCAGTCATCACTTTTTTTGTATTAAAACAGTGAAAAAGACAAAACTCTGTCCTTAAAGCAACTTATAACTAATAATTACCAAATATGAACAATTTTAATCTTTTTAAAACAACTAATCAATGGAGATCACTAACAAAAAATAGTTCAATGATTACAACAGTCTAGAAGAAAATAACTTACTGCACAGGGAATTCAGTTAACAAACATAGCTTTACAAAAATGGTTGTACTCAGTTGCTTTTTTTAAGAAACCCTTCTTTTATCCATGGCTGGGTGATGGTTTGTTTTATCTGACCAATTTCTGAACATCATTTTGATTTGACATTTTCATAAAGCTTAAAATAGTGGTCTGTTTGCTCTTCATTTTATTAAGCGGCAAAGTCTGCTCTAGCTGAGTAGTTACGAACACCACACAAGTCTGTAGCGCATTTAAGCTAGTTTTAGTTTTGAGGGAGTTAACGCGTTGAACTGGGCTTGAGAGTGTGTTTACCTGCAGTCACATCGACTCGTCCATGCACTTTTCCCTTTACTTCCACTGGTTGCATAGATTACTGCCACGCCACCTTTTTTGAGAACACGCGCTGACATAAGCTGCGACTTGATGCCTATTTCTGCGGTTTTTAAGTGATTTTAAAGTGTTTATACGGCATATACCCACGCATCACGTAGACTACACCACTGCTTTTACTCCCTGGCCTTTGTTCAAGTGTGGAAGTTGACTTTTACCTTTTGTGTGCTTTTACTCATCTGTTTTAAATGTTTCATAAATATATGTATATAATAAAAATGCTAATGCTTTTGCTGCAAGTTCACAACCCAGACTTCGTCATCATTGCTTATTTTTGGTAAGTGTATGTGGATTGCAAAGGTCGACAAAGGGTTTAAGTTATTTTGGGAGAATTTTTTTCTTTTTTTTTTTTTTAACCCAGCTGGCCTTTTATTAGTTTCTTTTTTTAAACCACCCACGTCATTTCATCTCTGTGTGAGTGAGTGACAGAATATAGCCAAAGACTGAAGTCTCAGTCAGTCCTGTTGTCATGTTGAGTATTCTGTGTAACAGCTGACACCACAAGTGACTGACTGTTTCCCTAACAACTGTCTTTGTCTTGAGCACGTAGGAAAGAGCTGATGGGTAATGACTCGATGGAGTACATCCTTTGGCCAAAACTGTGTGGCGCTGCGTCATATACCTGGAGAGAAAAAGAAAGACTGAGGTCAAATGTGGCTGTGAGAAGAAAATGGAGCAAGAAAGTGGAATGTTTTACACAGTGAAGGGGAGACAGGAAGGAGATAAAGTGAGGCCAGCGTGTTCCAAGATCAGACTTTTCACTCTAGGCCAGGTGATGATGTGCTGCTTGGAAATGAAGATAAAAGCAAAGAACCACTGGTACCTTTTTGAGCACCATCAACACCCACACTTTTGTTTTATCTTGTTCATTTCTTTACCTCCGACATAAGCCTAGCCTGGAATAAAGTAGAATTGGGAGTTGATTGGGATAATGTATCAAAAAGCAAAAGCTTCCGACATAAATACTTCATTGGCTGGATGAATAGCTAAAGGTGACAAGCTTAGGGTCCCTCTCTGAATACAAATTGATGTACAGTAAAGCAGGAGCCTGAGTGCAGAATTCTGTTTTCGTTTCATGCATGGAGGCTCGCTGCAGACAAAATGTGAGTGATCTGGTAAGCTCTCTTGGGCTGCGGTGCTGCAAGTAGAGCTGCAACATGTCATGTAAAATGTTAGAATTTTTGGGACAAGTGAGAAACCGAAGCCCTGCGACCTTGGCAGTCACCTTCTAAGAATGTGATATAAGATGGAAGTGCAAGAGGAGCGTTGCAAGAAACGCATCATGCTGGCCGTTACTGCAGTCATTATTATGGTGCATTAATCACAACTTTTTTTATCCTTACAAGCAGAGAATTTACTTCTTTGGTTTGCACAGATGAAATCCAAAGCTTTATCAAAATCGAATAAAATTTTCATCGCTCTCCCTTTTTACACTTTGTTCTCCTTTAGCAGCAGTGATGCAGTGAAATATTAATGACAGGACACACATTTATAGTCGTGGTGTCTTGTGCTCTGTTTTTCTGGTGTCTCTGCAGCTATTTATGCTTCGTTCCTGTTGTCTCGTAATCAGATCAGCGTTCATATTGCGCCCGAAGCTGCCAAGTGGAAAACGGGGCGAGCTCACTCAATGAAATTATGAATGTATAACAGCGTTTCTGGTGTTCTGAGAAATCTTGCTTCCTTGCTGGAGTGTTTGCCAAAAAGTACATCCTAAATCGTGTTATAACAAACTCTCCTGCTTTCACATTTCCCTACACGATTAAGCTGTAACAAGTCTCACAAAATGGCTTAACGTGGGTTTTCTTGTCCTTTAGGTGGTGGTTTTCTTTGACAGCCCGATCAGAATGCTGGTGAAGACCTAATAATGGAGACTTGATATTTGGTAAGCTTGTTCCACATCATTGTATATTAACTGTAAGTGATTTCAGGGGCCACCGTTGGCTCCGGCAGCTCTAACTACACTAAAAATTTTGTCTTGGCAGTGGTGCATCAGCAGATTTAAGGTGCAAGACTATGTGGAGCAACGGTGGGAATGTATTACAAAATATTCAGTGAAACTTACAGGTGCAGAGCAGAAGTGGGTCAGATACAATTTGTGTATTCACAGTGAAGAAACTAACAAATATGTGCACTTTGTCAGGGCTAATTTATGTTTTTAAAAATATGAAATGTATATATTTCATTTTATTTGATCAAGGCAGCACAATAAACAATGTTACATGATAAAAAAACAAGCAACTGTTGCTTTGTCACAATACCTAGGAAAATCTAACATAAAGGGAAACAGAGGTGCAGTCAGAATGAACAAAATGAAAATTTTTATTACTGAAGGTGCTTCAGGGCAAAGTGTTCATTGGAAGCCACAGGACATAACCAACTAACATTAATCCAGCACTGGTGAAAGAAAACCAGAGTCTGCAGTCACATGAGTAAAAAACACAATTAAGCTCAAGTGAATTGGACAAAATAACAAAACCACCAAGAATGTATAAAATATCAGCTCTATAAGGTTTTACAATAAAAAAAACTTGAAAGAAAAATCAAGATGATAAAACCATAACCAAAACTCAGGATCACACATGCACTAAAACATATAAACTTAAAACCAAACTCAGAAACTTTATACCTCATAAAGGAAAATGAATTCTGGAGAAAAAACCTGTAAGATACAAATATACACAACATGTATGACTCCTGTGTAGACGTAAGGTAACATGAAATAAATGTGCAATTTGTGTGCAAAAACGGTTGGAGATTTGGACCTCTTCATGCCCCTTCACAGGGTAAATAGAATGGATGCATGATTGAACTGAATGGATCCGATAAAAAGTCAATTGTCTTTAAAGTGGCAATATCATGTAAAATCAACTTTTATGAGTTTTATATCATGTCATAATGTTTTCCTCTCATCAAAAACATGCTCAGAAGCAATGACTATTTCTGAGGCAAAGTCAAACTTGAAATTGACCAACATATTAACTTAAAGTCATTAATAATATGTCTTTGCTCCAAATATTCTTAAAGCATTTGTTGCGGGTGGAAGTTTCTGCATCCTAATTTGTAAAGTGACACCACACTTTGGACTGTTTTGCTTTCAACATCTCGACTATAATAACTGTTAACTGCAGTAGTACCTGTTAGCCCCTGTTAGCCCCGCTCCATGAACTCTGTTCTACT
>JAUBOC010000077.1:8045582-8057171 GCA_032275365.1 Anablepsoides cearensis
TGTACAACACACACTGTAGGACCAAACCTGGTGTATCCATGATTTTTGATCCTCACATGTGGGCTCTCTCAGTGTTTAAAAATCGTCCGACTGTGTTAAAATCTTGTAGTGTGGCGCAGCCTTTATAAGTTCTGAGATCAACACTCACTAAATCTAGAAATGGTTGTTTGTTTAAAGTGATTTGATTATGTTTCAAATCTCAAGGAAGTGATTTCTACAAGTGTTTTCAGGAAAAAAAAAAACACAATTGCAAACCTATTGTTCCCTCGTTTTCACATAAATGTGAACATCTGGACGTTCATTCTCAAGTTGCTACCCTCTGCTGTGCCCCTGTAAGTGGCTCGTGATGCCACGCCGCCAATATCGGTGTCCATCTGTGCATCACTCAAAGCAACGCTGGGCCAGGGCTCCACTTCCTTTTCATATCGTTTACCAAACTCGGCATATCCGAGGAGGACACATGATAGTGGCAGACGATGGCTGGGGATGAGCCACAGCTCCTCTTTGTCTACCATGCTGCAGAAAGAGTGGGAGCCCCTAAAGAGGCCTGGCAAAGTCTTTGCTTCCATCTGCCCGCATGCCTCCCAACGGAGCCCAGCTCGCACCACTTGAGATTATACTCACGTCCAAGTTGTTACTGTAATTTGCATTGGCTCATAGGCAGAGGAGAGTGAGGAGGTGGAGAAGCTGCACATGAGGCAGGGATCTTATAAGTAGTCCTGGCAGCACAATGAGACTGCATGGGTGTACTATTATGGACAAGTGGCATTGGCAGAGCTATATTAAAGAGCAATAATGGGATTGAACAGGTTGTCCTGCTGTCTAAGATTATGGTTTGTGTAGGAGCTTAAACTAAATTATAGAAATGTACAGTTGAAAATCATCTCTATCACTTTTAGTATTGGTGTTTTGTGCTTTATGGCTGGATTATTCTGGATCCGCTCGTCTCCCTGAGCTCTAGCACAAAATGAAACCTATCAGTGGCAAAACTGATATGATAAAATACACAAAAACCTGGCCACACTCTTTTCTATGTATTTCACCATGTAGCATATTGTTACCCACATATATTTATTCAGGTGAAGATTACGCACTTGGAGAAAACCCACACAAATTTAAAAAAAAAATAGCTTCATTTAAACATGAGACGTCGGGGGCAAAAGGTCAAACTTAAAAACAAGAACAAGCAAACTGCTGTACTCAACTCAAGAAACAACCATTAAAATCAAAGGCTACATCTTTTTGTTGCTTTTGAACAAGAGCATCGTTTAATTCACAGAGCGGTTGATTCGGCGCACAAAAACTTGCCTGTTATATAAATTAGAACTGAATTAGATAACAGGAAGGGAACAGAACAGCCCTCACATCCTAATCCCACTGAAGGTTTTCTAATGTCCTCATTTTCGGGACTTAATTTGTTTCCTATTTGATAGCTTTTGGACTGCATTTTGGTTTTGTCGGCTAATGTATCAAACTTGCTAATTAACTAAACTCAGAAAATAAAGTGTGACTGCCACCGCCATCAAACAGGCTTGTGAACTAATTGTTTAAGTCACTGGCACAACCGCAGTGACTTGTAATGAACTTCCTGTTGCTGGTGGCAAAGTAACAACATGTGCAGTGTTTAATGTCCTAAATCCCTAACAATCACCCCCGTCAATGGAACTCTTTTGTTACGATACTTTTAATAAATTAAACGGAATTTACCAATGTGGATAACTTTGGGGTGTAAATGCCAGACCAGTTTCATTCGGTTTCATTTGCTTTGGATATTTGGTGAAACGTCAGCACTTTTACTGAGCAGCTAATCTATTTTGTGCAACACTGGCTTTTCATTATAGAGGGTGAAATTGTTCTACCAGTATTCAGTTGTATTCATTTTGTGCACAGCCATGAAAAATAGAATATAGATAAAAAAAAATAATTATGTGACTGATGAGAGAGGGAGGTAAATGTGTCTTTTAGTCTCAAATACTGGGTCTGACAGGTTTGTGATTAGGTGCTCGCAAAGTGTAGCGCAAGCTTATCTTTAGTCATTCTAAAAACATTTTATTCACCTAATTACTAGGTATACTGATATGTCATGGTTTAAATAAATTGACCTGATTTCCCCTATGAAATGTAATTAGAGGCAGAAATGTCAACTAAGGATTTAACTGGCTCAGAGAATCATGCACATCAATATGTTCTAATGCCAGGGATGTCAGATATTGTTGTCTCAGCGCAGAAATATGCAGAGGTGGTCCAGACCATGAGCTGTTTGAACAACTGCTTATTTTAGTTTTACTCCCTTTTTGATATTTGTTTAATGCTCCGGTAGTGTTTTGTTTGGGTTTAAAGTTGAGTTTTATGCCACACAGCCTGTAAACCAGGCAGGGTGAAACTTTTGAACTATTATTTAAAAGATACACCAAAGCTAATAATTTGCAGCAGCAGCAGCCTCAAAACAAGTTGCAGGAGAGTTATGGTTACCATTCTAACACTGTGATTTGCTATTCTTTTTTTTAAATTGGAGACATTTGTGGATTGCAGCAGACCAGACAAGGACTACGTGTCTGCGAAGCTATGCTATTGTAAGTGCAGTTGTCTGGCATTCCTAACAAGTTCATTCTGAGGCAACTGGACTGCTTTTTTTTAGTTTAGCTTTGAATTGAGAAAGTTTCTGGGAGACTTTAGAACCTGTTTGGTCGACTGAATTGCCTATCACAGAGCCGACACACAAGGTCACAGAATTTAATCTATTATAAGTCAAAATATGTCATAGGATTTGTTATTATGTGGTTGGGATATGAAAAATTGTGGCATTCTTTTTATTTATAATCTAAATGTTTTTTTAAACTTTGTAATGATGTTCCCAATACAAGAGACCTTTTTTGACATCTGCAGCCTCCTGTCTTTGTGATGTGACCTGTGGAGGCTCGAGTTTCTGCTCACAGTGACAGCCATGATAAATAGATCCACTGTAGCAGGGGGTCAAACTCAATTACACAAGGGGGGCAAAAACCAAAACCTGTTCTAAGTCAATGGCCAGTTTCTGTCAATATTTATTGAAAAGAAAATTGCTATAACAAATTGTGTAGAAATACAGATTGCTTATTCCAAATTATGTTTTATGTAGTAATTAGAGCATATGTACAAATCCTAACAAAAGAAAAAATATATCTTAATAATACAGTTTATCTCAATCTAGCAAATCAGATAAATAAAGTGAACTCTCTCTAATTATCCAATAATTTGACTTTAAAATAAGAAAAGAATACAACAAAAGACTGTGTTGCTCTTTTCACACCAAAATCAAAGATTATTGTCCAGCTGTCATAAGAAGAATGCACAAAACACAGTGACAAAAAGAGAAACCCTAAAACTTGTTCACATTTAAAGTACCTTTGTGACCAGATAAAATAGTATTGAGGGCCAGATTTGGACTACAGTCATCCAAAAAAAAAAACAGATTTATTGCTAAGTGCAAAGTTTAGAGGAAAACAAAATACATTACTGTTCTCTGTGAAGAATCAGGTATTCCTCTTAATAATAAGATAAAGCTAAAAGTTTAGACATAAACATTCTGTATTTTTAAGACTGGAAGACAAATATTTCTAAAAAAAAAAACCCTAACGTGCAGAGAGAGAACATACAGTACACTTAAGCAGTCATAGTAAGAGTAAAGTTGATGTTTTAAGAATCCGTCCCCTCGGTTTTATTAAACCTTGCCAATGAATTTGCAATCCATTCCCTTACTTTATTAAATTGCACGCATGAACTCAAAACCGCTCAATTTAATAAACAGTGTGCGTGTATTCAAAGCCTTTCTCCTCAGTTTAGGTAATCAGTGTCCTCAGATTCACTAACAGGCCTCATTCTGTTTGAGAGCAACAGATCATTGTTTGGCTTTGATAGCGTGAGAAGATTGGACAAATTCTTACGGACAAGCATTTTGTCTGGAAGCTTCCCTCTCCGCTTGCTCAAAACAGCAGCGTGTAGAGACACTGCACTCTTATCTGGCAGCACCTCACGTAGCTGGACACTATCTTTTTTCCCGTTGTGACTTCGTGGGTCCTTTCATTCATTCTTTCAGCCTCTAATTCCAGCTCACTCGCTGCCTTCAATGCACCATAGTTGTGTTGAGAA
Organism: Anablepsoides cearensis; assembly: GCA_032275365.1. NCBI lineage: Eukaryota > Metazoa > Chordata > Actinopteri > Cyprinodontiformes > Rivulidae > Anablepsoides > Anablepsoides cearensis. The sequence continues at coordinate 8,049,711 of JAUBOC010000077.1, forward strand.
TCTTTAAACTCTGTTTATCTTTGGAGCTGCTGGACGTTTTCTTTGAGTGCCTTGATTCCGGACCATCATTGCCTCACTCCCAATTCACAGCTCTTTAGGAAGCTGCAGGACCATGGTGCTGATTTTAAAAAACAAGATAAACATATTGAAGAACATTAAGTGAGAAAGCAAACTTTAGAAAGCAGTTTCTTCTTTTGTCTGTTTGCCTTTTGGTGGCTGTTTTGCATAGCAACAATGTGGCTAAGTTTATGTTTTTCACAAAGACATGCTTGGAGTTGGAAATTTGAAGATATTAAAATACACAGTAATACTGTATTGTATCAGAATATTCTTTTCCTGGATTACCGATTGCTGAGTTTCACCCTCTCTATTAAAAACAACACATAAAAGCCATCGGCTGATAAAATTGCACTGGGTGTGAATTTGCTGGCCCTTTGCCACCCTGGCTATATTGACATTGCAGTGTGTTTCATTTGAACACAGAAACAGGATCAGTAAAGCCTTCAAAGCGTGTTTGACAGACATTCTGACTAAACCTGCTTCGCGCTGGCTTTGCTATGAAGTGTGTCAAATGAAACTGGTGCCATCCATTATTTGCATGGACTTAGCAAATAGCAGTCATTGCTGCCCCACTCTAAGGTTGTAACACACACTCATAAGCATTACAGCCTTGAGGGATTTCCAGACACTGTCCTCTATATCAATTAGAGCTGTATGAATTTTCCATTATTGCATTCAGAAATTACTGAAGATTTATTCGTGTGGATCCTGTTGGTAATAAATCTCAATTGTTTTTGTTAATCAAATGATACCGTGGTCAGAAAGGAGAAAGCACATGTTATTTGACTTACAAAATGATAAATGAGGTCATTTAATCTCGAGGGTCCGCTCGGGAAGAGCACAGAGTTGCCTCAAGTTAAATGCAGATTTTAGGACACTAATGTTCACAGTGTGACATGGGGTCATTTGTATCAGGTTCACCTACTTAGTTTAAAATGTCAATTTGTTAACTGGCACTAAACATAAAGAATACCTGAGTTTTGTACCAATTAAAAATTTTATGTAATGATAGCACCAAAGGAAGATATGAGGTTAATTATATCTGAGACAAAATGTTTGATTATTTGAGCGGTTTTATTTCAAGAGCTGCCAAACAAAAAGTCACCATAGTTTGGTTTCAGTCACACTGGTCGGTGACCTCACTCTGCTCTCCGCGACCTTCACAACCTATTAGGACGTATTGTGGTGAATTTAGAAAACCTTGTTCGAGGTGAGACAAACATGACATCATTATTCCATTTTTTTCCCGCTATTTTTCACATCCCCAAAATGCTCTCCTGTGACCTTTCCCAGCGCTATGCTTCTACCATGGCACAGCTCTCTCCGACTACATCAGGATGCAGCTACAGGCGTCATGAATGTGCCAGGTTGTTTCCATCACCTTGTCATGATCAGGGTCATAGCCTAGCTTTCTAACTACCCATAGTTCAAATTTGTCCCCTGTCCTTTGTCCTTTGTTAACTGGCATTACATTACGCCCACCCTGCATACAACTGAGCTGACTGCATTTGTCATCTATAAAAGATATTTAGGAGTTTTAAATGTTAGCAAATTTAGAGTTTGAGGATCTTTCATAGCCACAAGAACTTTTTACTGAAAAGGAAGAAGTCAGTGCCAAATATTTCTACAAAGCCATTTCTGTCCTGAATTGTGGATATTTATTAGTTTCTATGAATCTCTCAGGAACATCTTGAACTTTTAAAGATAATTTTTAAAGTGGAAATGCTTTTAAATCCTTCTTTTTGACATTTAAATAATTCTGTTGGGGTCTATATAAAGTGGAACTGCAATGCTTTGGTCTGAATTCCTTCGTGACGTAACTTCACAAGTCCCTCTTGCACTTTCTGAGGTGTGTCTCAGATCAACTCATTTTGAGGCTGTCTCTTTAAATCCAAACAAGGCACTTCACACCCCAAGCCCTTCTAGACCGATCCATTTTAGTTAGATAGAAGGGTTTACACCTACAGTATAGCTGCACAAATTAATTAAAAGATTTCAACAAAGGAAGACTTGTCCATCCAGTCTTACATGTTGGAGACAGAGTCTGACCCAGAGCCAGAGGAGAATAAAGATGACCAAACTGTAGTTGGTAAGGCCTTATCGTCTTTGTCAATTCCATCGCAAATACTGTGACATTGAAAAATATGATCCAAAAATAATATAATATATCTACACAGCACTGGAAAAGACTAAATTCAAATGGTCTGCATTTCTAGAAACTCCAAGTAAACAATAAAACACATTTTACGGCAAAAAACACATACATCCCCTTTGATGTGCAGCCCAACCCACAGACAAACCTGCTTCTTCTAAAGCAACTTTGGTATTTATCACCTATAAATTGAGATTTAGTTTGTTTCCAGTTCTCTGAATCTTAAACAATTGGGTCAGAAAAACAGATTAACTTCTTCGACTGTTTTCTAATAACGCTAGATTTGTCTTTGTCTATTTTTTGTGCATTTGATTACAAAGTATTTCCATTGGGGAAAGTGTTTTTTTGTTTGTTTTTGTTACTTCATCCCCATTTTCTCTCCAGACTGGAAATAGTCTCTATAGAGTTTACTGTCGCACCGAAGCACATAACAGGTACTGTATATATAGTGGAACATACTGTCAGAATCAATGCAGTATAGGAGCCCTGGAAGGAGGAGTGTGGAGTCTTCAACATAATTGTACCACAGAAAGAACCAGTTCAGAGGGTCTCTCCAGTCTGCTTAAGAAGAGTGAGGATGGCACTAATGAACAACAAAAAAAAAGACCAAAATATAAAGCAGTGAGTCAGTGGATGAAATAAATGCCGAGGACAATATTTCTGGGTGAGGAAATGAGTGAACTGTCAAAACATACAGAAGCTACATATAAATGAGACAATGATACAGGTCTAGCATATGTAAATCACCCACTGCTGTCACTGACACTAAATAGATTTCAAAACCAGCTGAGCCTTAAAATAGAAATATCACAAGAAAGAAGCTGTTCAAAATCACTGTCTGTCCCCTTATTGTTTGCTAGCAGTGCCTGCTTTTATCCAAGTGTTTGCCTGCGTTCTTTGCTTTTGTTTGTGTGTGTGTGTGTGTGTGTGTGTGTGTGTGTTGTTTTTCTTTTAGACAAATATGACAACTGTACTTAAGAAATCTCTTGGAAGATGTCTGTGAAAGTGCTGCATGGAAGCTGAGTCTTTCTCCTCACACCTACACTGCAGCTTCTCACAGCTTAGACATACACATTCTGTATTTTTTTAAGACTGGAAGACAAATATATCTCACTTTTATAGAAACGGGTTATTTGGGTCATTCAGTGATAAAAAACATTTTTAGGTGACCAACCCTGCTTAAATAAACTTTTGAGAAAGTTTGTTTCATCTGACCTACAAAGCATTGAAACAAAAAAATGCATATATTCCATTACAGAAATAAATGATAGTTCATCTCAGAAAGGGTCAGTTCTAGCTGTACTTCAGCTAATTAAGCACTCGTGCATGACACATGTTCAGGTTTATAAATGGTCTTTTATTGAAATAATGCAATGCTCTTTAAGTGGCTGCTTGGATTAATGGGATGTGAGAATCCCCTGAAAGGCAAAGACCTTGAGTTTCTTTTTGTCTGGGCAATGTTTACTTTATCTTGTCTAAATGTAAGTGTCTATTCAATGGTTTCAGATTATTTTATCTTAACTTTCAGACAAAATTTAGTATGAGTTTTAACTTTCGAGTAATAGTTTAGGTGCTATCACACTTCAAACACCGATCGTTTTATCATTTAAGGCAAAAAATGCATTAGTTTGACTTAGCTTGATCAATATTTTTGTCAGTGATAATAGCTAGCTTTAATGGGTAAACTAGATTTATAACTAGACTTAAGTCTGCATTTTTAAATCTGGCGCAGACCCCTTCTTTGTCATGTTTATTTTATATATCTTTTAATCATTTCCCAGTGTTCACTGTACAGAAACAACCATTTAACTAGAAATATTAATGGTAAATAGTCTGAACTTATATACCCCTTTATAAAGTCCCTACGAACTCCAAAGCGCTTCACACTACAGTCATTCACCCATTTATACACACGCTGATGGTGGTATTAGAATAGAAATTAGAAATGGCATAAAAAGACATTTTAAATGAGCATAATAGTGAATTCAAGCTAAACATTTGTGCCCACATCTAAGCATGCTGAGGACAACGTCAGGAATTTTGGTTACAAAACACAAAAGATGAAAATGATTAATTGCTGTTGATGGAGTCATCCAACATTGTTATGGATTAAAAATCTCCTCTCTGGTCATGCACTTAAAAGCATTTTTTTCTATCCCATTTTGCTATATAAATTAAAAAAAAAAACTTTTATTCAGATTTTCTGCAGTTTGATTGGGCAAACCTACTTATTGGGTAGTGCTGTCAGTGTTGTACAGCAGCTGGAGTGTGTTAATGCAATCATACTTTAATGCCATTAAAAAAAAAAGAAAAAAGAAACGACGCCATTAACACGCGTGAATGTAGATTTAATTCACTGGTGTTTGTCAGTGTCAGCCGGGGTTAATAATGCACTATAGTGCTGTTTGTCAACAATATTTGTATCGGGAAGAGATAACTCTGAGTTCTCACCGAAATGACTTCAGCTAGGATTTGTATTGAGAGGCGTTACAGGTAGCGAGATCGTAATGCAGCAAATGACTAAATTAAATCAATTTATTATTGAATTCTTAACAATAATATTAAAATACTTTGATCACTTGATTTTGGTGTTCTTTTTCTATCATTGTCAACATGTTCAACTAGAGAAAGCCTGAGTATAATACATCACAGTGATGATTGCAGCCCCTCAGAATGACTTCATCTTCCCAGCTCTGAGCACTTTTAAACCCAATTGCTAAATGAAAGCTCAGATAATGCTTTTGCCATTTCAAATAGGTTTTATGAATCTGTCTGTGTGTTGCTCTAGGCTACAAACATATATAACAGGCCTGGAACAACAAGGGCGGAAAAAAACTCTAAGACTAAACGACATAAAATGGTACCAACACGGTAATTGTGTGATATTGTGAAACCTTAAAGCAGTGTAATATTGGAGGGTGGTTATTGCACTGTAAAAATTGTGTGTGCAGCTCCAAAAGGCACTTTAATAACAATACATAACACGTTCCATAAATGTTTAGGCTTACTCCAGTTTTGTTTTGATGCTTTCCATTAAATTAGATTTGAATCCAGTTCCAGATCTTTTGCAGGAGATTTAAATTTCTCCTGCTCCATTGATATTATTGGACAAACAGCAGTTTATCTGCGGCGTAGCTGATGCAGTGTCTATAATCAGACGTGTAAACATCAGAAAGTCGAGGCTCCTCTCTGGGCATGGAGCCCTACAAAACCTCTCACACAGCAAAAGCAAATCTAAAGTCGGCAAGTGGCCACTATAAATCAGAGGGCATTGAATTGTCCTGTTGATTCTATTAATCATGACAGTGAGCAGATGCAGTGCAGTCACATCTTTTTTTGGTTTTTGCCCCTTGGTTATGGATGCAGTTTGTGGATGAGATGGACTGACTGGAACAACACAATATATGATAATTCTGTTATATTCTCAGCCTCTGTGAAAGAGAGAAGAAGAAAAAAAACTAGATATACACCGCACTGCACATAAGCATGTGTATATAAAATCACTTCACATGAAGGCAAAAACATTTGCATGTCACTCATATAAATCAAGAACAATTTATCGTTGATTATTCAAGTGGTCTGACATTTGTAGGTAACACGATTATTTGTATTTATCTTTTGATCGAAAACGTAAGAAACGCTGAGAAATCAGGCAGTGAGTGATTTAATAAGCTGCAGTGAAAACATGTTTACCAGGTGCAGCTTTCTGGTTTCTGTGTTGTTTTAGTAGAAAGAAGAAGAAAAATGCCATATAGATCTGCATAATAAAGATTCTCACTTTCTTTTAACGTGGTCAAATTCCTGAAAATCTCCTCTTTGACACATGTAATGAAAGCAAATTAGGTGAAACTAGCTTAAATTACAGCCATGTCAAGCAATTATCACGTTACTTATCATTTATTAGCTAAAATCCCCCTTTTAACCAATTTTGTCCATATTTTTTTTCTTGCACTGCAGTTATCTGTAATTGTATTTATATTTTTATTTAGCAATTTTCTTTGTATTTCAGTCATCTGTAATTTTAAAAACAACTTCTATATGCTGATTGTATCTTTATAAGGAGGTTTTCACTGACATTGAATATGTTGTGAATAAATGACAATATTCATCCAAATGTTCAGTAAGTGACGCGCATAAATATATTCACTGATGAGCATTTTCTTTCGTATTCAGGACGCCTCTCACTATTACAGTTTATGAAGCTAGAGCACTTTGTCCATCTCAGTTAAAGATTTTAAATTGGATATAAACAAAAAAGGCTGTTGGCATGCAGGAATAATTATAAAATGCAAATGCTTGTCCTGTTTGCTAGACCACCCTCTACCCCACCTTGATGAGATGGGAGCAGTAGAATCCCCCGGGCTGTGCAGCCTCACTTTAGGCGCTTGCTGGTGGAGACAGAAATGACACAGATGAACTCTGCCTGTCAATAATTATGCCTGCTTCCTGACAAGAGTCACACGAGGGCAGCTGGCAGTTCACTGCCGTCGCAGTCTAATTGGCATTTACAGTTTCCTGAGTGTCAGAGTTATGTCAAGGGAATGTTTCAACAATCACGCAGCTGTGGACAGATGTTTTTATGAGGTGGATGAAGATCTTATTTGTTACATTGTTCTTAAAATCTAGTCTTTATCAATATTTAAATGAAGGAAAATATCAGAAAAACGGCCAATGTGGTGTCAATTTGATGAGACATCAAAAACAAACTCAACTTTTATTCAATTTAAGACAACTCAAACTTTACATTGACTGATATACAGTGTTTCATTTTTGTAATAGACAGTTATTTAGTAAAAAGAACATCTATGCTGCAACAAAGTTGATCTAAAAAAAATTATGCTGAAAAACTTCAGCACATTAACTGTTATGTACTGCAGGTAAGATGCTCACAACTTGTGTTTTTTACATAATCACACTTACTGCTTATTGCAACTCTACCTTTATGTTTTATTTATATCATTATTTCTTTTATATTGACCATTTTACAGTTACAAATGTGCATGTTCAAAGTCAGTATTTTATGATGCATGGTGGTCTAGATCAGCGGTTTTCAAACTTCCAGCCCACAAATAACCATTGCAGAAACACAAAAATACAACACAGATATATATTACTAGTTCAGGTATGCAAGCATTGCTAAAAACTCTGTAAATATGGACATCATAACAATGCAAAGACCCTGTCATACTATAACGATTTAGACAACCTATACTATCTTATTAAATATTTTTCTTGTCTAAATTACTAAT
>JAUBOC010000077.1:8057271-8083019 GCA_032275365.1 Anablepsoides cearensis
AATTTCTATATATGATCCATTTGTTAGAATTACAGTGTACACAAGTCTAAAAGAGGCTTCCAATAGTCTAGCTAAAGCCTTACTTCTTGTTTGTGGAAATACACTTAATCTAAACAGGTTTCATATTTACCTACATTTCATCTGTGCTCTGCAGTCATTCTGACGTGGCGCACTGAGCATATTTTTCTATCACAACATAAAATACCAATAAAACTAATTTATGTTTGTATATAAAAATCAATAAAAATGCATGTGTATGGGACCAAAGGGCTGAGCTGAATGCTTATCCTGAATAGAAATAGCTTTGAATGTATCTGGTCACGTTGAGGCTGATTATACAGAGGCTCATTAATAACTGTATAAATGACAAAGAAGGTCTGAAATATTTGTTTAATTTGTGTTTCATTAAAAGTCATTCATTTTGGAAAAATTGATTCTGGCATCCTAAATTTGCTTGTTTTGTCTGATTAAATAAACAATCCAGTGTACTGCCAGACAAGAAAATATCAATAAAACTAACAAAACGACAAAACCATGTAAGAAAGAAAAATCATACAAGAGTTCTTGATGTAGAATTTATCATTTCTAAGACTATAAAGGTGTATGAAACATTAAGCAATAAAAGTAAAGTCAGGCAATTATCTCAAATCATATTTTATGGAATATTACCTGGCAGGTAATAACACACTTCTGTATGGTTCATTATGTCAGAGGATAGCTTTTAAAGAGACGTTATCTCTGATTTTCAATTGTGTAGCACTTGATTTATGGGATAGTTTGGAGGTAGAAACAGTTTTTACTCTTTGAAATGATTCAACTATGAGAGTATTCTGTAGATTCTGTTCACCTAATTAAATTCACTTCAAATTATCCTATGAACCGCAGCCCTTCATTCACATGTAAAAAGGTGAAAAAGGCAAATCATCTTCAAATAGATGTTAGATTGACACCCGAGTTCATCGATTTCACAACAGTTTTCAAATTTCAATGACAAACCATGATCCCTCCAGCCGTATGCCAGGCCAAATCTGGATCACAGGATGCTACGTGTTCGCAAGGTGGAAGTTGAAAGGAGCTGAAAGTAATAAATAAAGACAGCAGCTTTCAGTTTCCATTTGATTCCTGCAGTGTTTTTTTTATAACACCTTCAGCTTTTAGTTGAAATAATTTTAGGTTTGCCCCTGAATGTTTAGGAATATTCGCACTTCGGTGATTTAAGGAATTCCTGTTGTGACCATGTGAATCAATCGGAACATTTTTTTTTAAAGGTGGCAGAGTTTATCTTTTATTCACACATGTCCTCCAGCTAACGTTAGAATGAGAAAAACCCAGCTGAAAATGACACACGTGGTGTTAATTTATGCCTCTTTTTGTTCTGCCCTCATGACAACTCACTTGTTGTTGTTGTTTGGTATGTTGGTCTATGTGGACTTGTCATTATTATTCTGCATGTATTCTCCTGAGTGGGTGCGTGTGGGTAGTCTGTGGTCTAATGTGCTCACGTGTGCATGCCTAGTGTAAAAATGTGCACCATAGGAGAAAACGTGCTTACTTGTTTAAATGTTAAGCAGGTTTGCAGATGTCTTCAAAATCAAAAATTACAATTAGAGCAAGTAAAGGAACCTTTACTTTAGTTTGTTTGTTTCATTACGTTTGCTGGTTAATTTCTCATTCTGTGTTTAATTCACCTTCATGGTACTTTAGCAAAGCTCTCACTCTATTAGTAGATTTGATTGCTTAATTGATGTCTAATAAATACAAAGTTGGGCTCCATTCTGAAGTAATGCACTGAGAATCTAAAACAGACTTCAGGTTTGATTTATTATCTGGGTCAATTTAGCATCTTCTACCAGCCAGAAATCCTGTGTTTGGTGGAATCAAGCTTACAGAATGGCCCTGCTCCTGAAAACACAAATGACCTCATTTTGGGAACCATGACGAAAGGCAAAAGGGGTTTTGATTCAGTGGATACACTTTGGTGAAATGTTTTATTTCATCTCATTATTCCTTGAGTAGATTAGAAATGACGTGGGCTGACAGTTGCTCTGATAATGTCATCTTTTGGCATTTTAAATAAAATGAGACAAATGGAGAATCTCCTCCTTCACTTAAACACTCTCCTCTTGCTGATGTCGCAGAACGTGTTTGCCAGCGTCGCTCAGCATGTTAGGCGCATCCAAGTCGAGCTTTTTATGCTGGGAAGGAATGAAACAAACTGAGCTCAGAATGCAAGCCCTAATAGATCTCTGCGTGACTACAATTTATTCATACAGACAAATATAAGGCTAAAGTTTTAAAGTAACATATTGATAATTACTAATGAAAGTAAAGAAAAAAAGAGGTTTCTGACCTCCTGAGGCTTAATTATTTTCCCCCTTGCAACCGTCATGTGCATAAACATCACTGTGATAAACAAAGGAACTTTTTTTCACACTTTCTTAAGCATTTAAATGAAGTTATTTTATATTTGCTTGTTTTTTTATCCACTGAAATACACCTTTAATGCAGATGAGTCATCAGTCATTATTATCCATATGGGAAAGCCACTTAGCTTTTTATGCTGTGTATAGTGAATTTTATTTACTAAATCTGATGTGCATTTCAAGCTGGTATTTCAAGCTGTTATTACAGAAAACATGCATAAAACATGATGAGAAAAATACTTTTATAGGACTTTGTATTAGAATTTGTTCAGTATAGAGATGAGACCTCATGACTGAAGCTAAAGCTGAAATGTAAAGACTGCAGAGACATGCAGTAATTAGAGAAAACTTATTGACATTATTGCTACACAAATATGTAAATTTATTCAATTCACTTCAGTTTATTTATATAGTGATAGTCACAACAACTGTTGTCTCAGGGCACTGTACACACACAAAAAAAAACAATAAATCTAAAGAAGTCAGCAGACTGCGCCAAATCTTTGCTTCGTCACAGTCTCCCATCCTGAGCAGCACACGGAGCACACCGGCAGCAGCGGAGAGGAAAAACTCCACCTTAACAGGAAGAAACCTCCAGCCGATCAGGCTCAGGACAGGCGGCCATCTGCCTCGACCGGCTGGGTTTGAGGGACAGGAATTTAATGAAAATTTATGCTGGTAAAACTCTAGAATTTAAGTACAGACTTGTATATTATCACAATATAGTATCTTAAACTCCCCACAATAACCTACCAGTGCCGCCCAAATATGTGAACGGCACTGTTTGTATTTCGTCATCATTAGTTGTGTAAATGCGTGTAAAGCATTCACACTATATCGTTTTTCTTATATGTATTTCAGCACATTACGCAACTTTTTGTGCTATTTTTTCAGCTTTTTTTAGGACATCCATATATCTTCTGGTATTTTAGCCTTCTATACTTTTTTAGATATACCTTTTTCAGCTATGTTTTTTCTCCTAAAAAATGAATGTTTTCAAGATGTTTTCAACATCAAGATCTTTTAAAATAGTCCTAAATCTTTACTGCACTTTTTACCTTATTGGCCTCCTCATTTTAATGAGGTCTCCTCATTGCCTGTTTTTTAAAACTAATCTTAATTATTATTCTTTATTATTCACTGGCTTTTAACACAGTTTGAGACTTTGGTCTGTTTTACCTGTTTTTTGCTTGTTTTTAGGGTTTGAATGTCTTTTTACTGTTGATTTGTTTTATTGTTTTTGGCCCTTTATGTACAGCACTTTGTATCAGCGGCCACTGTTTTAAAGCGCTTTATGAATAAAGTTGAGTTGATTTGATTTGATTTTCTGCTTCTGCATTTATTTTTTTACTTTGTGCAAATTTCAGCTTCCTTCAGCTTATATTTTGCTGATTTTAGCTTTTTTTGTTGCTTTTTTAGCTGTAATTTTGACATTTTCTGCTATTCTTCTGCTAATTTAAGCTGTTCTGTGTTTTTAGCTACTTTTTAGCTAATTTGATTTTTTGAGCTAAATTTATTATATAGTGCTAATTTCAGCTTCTTAACTGCTTAATTTGGCAAATATGCTCTTTCTGTTTCTTTGGGCTAATTTAAGATATTTCAGCTACTTTTTAGCTATTTTTTTTTTAAGTATTCAGCCAAAATCTTTTTAACATTAGGCATTCACACTGCAGTTTTGCAAGAAATGCTAAATCAAAATTCTTTGCTTACATTAAAGAGTATAGCCTCAGTAACTGGCTGCAGTTTTTATACAATCACAAATTCTCCAAGTATTTTAGACGTCTTGAAGACTTCTACCCATCACACGTGTTTATCCTTTTGTATCCAGTAACAGTTGTACAATCTGTATGCTCCAAATCACTGCTTCATGTGCATTTGGGCATATGGCATGTGTCACCGGTACAATCTGTTTGAATGGCTGTACTTCCTAAGGAAACTTTAAAAAGCTACGCTCCCCCTGCCAAGATCTTGTTAAATTCAGCAGAAGAACAATATAGAGCATTCAGACTAGAAACACGACAGACCAACATGGGCTGTGCATGCCCCAAGACAGGAGGCCCCAGCAGCGAGTAATTAAAACTGCCCTGAACATTATCATGAGGTCGTGTGTCTGCACAGAGCCCAAAGGAGGCTAAAAGACAAAAACCAGCCTGAACCACAGCTTGTGCACCTCGCTGCAGTTTGATACGAAAGCATCTGCTGCTATAACGCCAGACTTTATTCCCTTAAGCTGCGAGGCCACAACAAAACATCAACAGGGACTTGCTTTTTTATTGTTATTTTGCAGCATCTGTTAGATTATTATTTATTAAAATGAATACTGAATTGATTATTTTCCCTTCCTCGTGTTGACTAATATTTGTAATTCATTTTTCTTTATTTATGTAGTTTCTAAAAATAGCAATGTGTTTCTGAGTAATCACTTGCAAAACATGCCTTACCAAAAAAATCCATCTTTTTTTTACCCACTTTCTTCCTTTCTGGATCGCGGTGGGGGAGCTGGTGCCCATCTGCAGCAGAGAGGCAGGGTACCCCCTGGACAGGTCCCAAGTCCATCACAGGGACAGAGAGACCACTAGTCAGTCATTCACAGGGACTATTTAGGGTTATCAATGAACCTAACAGGCATGTTTTTGGGCTGAATAAAACCAGAAAACACATGCAAACCTCACTCAGAAAGACCCCAAACTGGGAGGCGAACCTGTGACCCTCTCTCTGTGAGACGACAGCTCTAACCACTGCTCTGCCGTTCTGCTTGACCAAAACTAATACTGTAATACACAAATTTAAACTCCAGTTCACCTTCTGTGCTCTCCTGTTGTCTGGAGATAACTTCAGTGACCGGCACAGATATTAAGCAATAAAGTAAATGTGGGGTGGAGCTGCCCTTTTTCATTTAATTTATTTGGCCATTCATACATCTATTCACGTCCCCTCTTACCATCTTTGCACCCATTAAAACTGAAGCCTCACTTTTTCAAGCAGCTCATCTTCATCTTAATGCAATTCAAAGACCTACATTCTACACCAGGGTTGCCGTGGCAACATAGTCCTCCCCCCCTAACATCCCCAAGATGCTGAAAGATCAATAGAGTATCCTCGACGGTGTGGCAGGAAGTGCTCTGGCACAGATGGTCCTCTGAGAAACCATGAGCTTTGTGTCCCAGTTAGCATCTGAATACTAAGGCAACCCAGCAAAGTTGTCACTGTAAACTGTAACTATTTATCATAAAGGTATTTGACACACAACATTTCATGTGTATTGTTATTAAGTTTACAATGTTAGCTGTTGTCTTTAAAAAAAATGGAAATTATCCCTACCCAACATTTAAAAAGTGTTGCTGAACAAATTAATTTACCTGTTTGGTGAACTTTTTGGGCAATGTTTGCACAAGTACACTGTTTATTTAGAGAACCAGTGTATGTGTTGCATGTTGCACTTTAGTTGAGGCAAAAAGGTGAAAACACAGACCAAGCAAATATCTGGGTTCCATGGTTTTTTTTTTGTTTGTTTGTTTTTCCAAATTCAGTTTAGTGGCTATGACCAGTGCAGAATAAAGTAGAAGCTGCGTTGCGGGAATTGAGTAAAATTGGTCAACGGCCTTTGATAAACTCTCCCACTGGTGTGAGCTCGTGCTTCAAGCTGTTCCACTGGCCTCAGATAATGATATCATAGGACGCCAGATTTTAATGAGAACTCTGATTGGACAGCAGTATTTCACAGCTAACGAGATGCCCTGTTGTCTGCCAGTTATTTGCCAACCAGACAGCAGTGTGTGTGCGTGCGTGTGTTTGCTGCAGAGTGTGTGCGAGAGAAAAAGGAAAGCAACCGAGAGTTTACAGTACTGGCTGGCAAATGCACTATGGGTCAATGCTTCTCTCTTTTTATGAACGTGGATATTACTCTATCATGAGATCAGGATAGTAAAGATCCTCTAAAGTGGCTTCTGAGGAAAGTTTATGAGCAATTAATAATTTGCCCGTTGCACATAGCTCTTTGAATGATTTCAATGTGGATGTTAAAGTTAAAGTAGGTTACTATTGTCTGAAACTTTTCATAGTAGTTCATGCTGATATTTTTAAACCTTTACATCATAGTCAGTTTCACATTATGTAGTTATTTTCTGTTTTGTTCCGGAGGCGCTTCAGTCAACACTTAAAGTGCTAGAGCTAGCTGCTGCTGAACATGTGCACAACACAAAACTGACAGAGTAAAGGTTTGTAACGTGTCATTTGTTAAGAAATTAAACTTACATGAATAATCTGAGAAGGAGAAAAACTGGACTGGCTTAAACTAAATCGTTGAACTCGTTTCCACGTGTGGCATTTAAAATACTGCATTAATTTAGCCTCAGGACTTCCTAAATTAGATTTAGTTGACAGCCGTTGTTGCTCTTGAATCATTGGATGTTTAGGCTTTGGGCAGAACTGTGCAGAATATCAGCGGTGTTAAAGACGTCAGCGCCACCTCAACATGGTAGAATGTAGATAAAGAGGCTCTAAAATTAGTCATGACAAATTAGATAAAGCATCACAAACACAGAAATAAAACAGACATTATTTGTGTTTGGAATCTGCAGCCAACTCTTCCTCAGTCAATTAGAATAATTATGCTGAACAGCAGAAAAAGAGACATTGCTGCTGATTGACACTCTGGAGCTGGCGGAGAAGAAAGAAAAAAGAGTCATCTTGCGTGTTAGGAGAAAGTGGTGAGCTGCAGAGACCTTTGGGTCGATCTAGAGTTGGAGCAGAAAAAAAGCAAGTTTTCATCGCTCCACTTAATCAGCATCAACAGGCTCTCCCATCAGCAGTGAAGCTTAAGACATTAGCTGTTAAGGCTGATGCCAAAGTGGCTAAAACAACTGGCAATATGTCATCAGCACATCTCTGTTTATGTTCCACCGGGGTCGCTTATGGTTATCACAGCCAAGGATCACTTTTTACCCCTGTCACCAGAGGCGTGTTCTTTCACAGGCTGAAATCAATACCTCTAAATGAGAATCAGGGAATCAGAACATCCGCCAAAACCCAAGAATCCTCCAATAACGCCTCCAACTGACCAACTCCAAACAAGCCACGCTTTTGTTGCTTTCACCTTTTCCGTTTTGTAGCCGTGATTTACATGACAGGTTTCTATCTAATTTTTTTGCGGTTCGTGGCGGAAGCACAGGCAGAACATGAAAAGGTTATAAAAATCCTCGAGCTCTATTTGACAAGTGCCCTTTTCTGACTTTAATTCTCCACCCTGATGTGAAATTCAGAGCAAGAAAAACACACAAGCTTTGTCATATGACTGCGTGGTTACCTAATACAAGAAAACTGCACTGTGATCATTCAAGCTATTATATGATCCAGCGGTGATGCAGCCTAGTAGCAGGAAAAAAAACATTCTGTTATTTCCATTAAAAAGGGTGCAGAGACATGGGCTCCTTACAGTGCTGGCGCAGCCTTTCATCATCCCAGGTGCCATTATTTCGCCAAAGCTCTATTTCATTTTGTGATTGATGGTTCCCTGGCAGTCTCAGCAATCTTGGTCAGACTCTGGATGTTTGCAGCAGGCTCTTATAAAGGCTATGATGCTATTTATTAATTCAAAGATCTCTCCCTTTTTTTCCCCCACTCACCATCTCTCTTATTTTTTCTCTTTCTGTCTCAAACACAGGGCCTGGAGAAAAACAATCGAGAATGGACCGGCTGGTTCTGTGCGTGCTGCTGTGTGCAGCTCTGGTTAAGGTTTTCATCTGCCCCGGCCACTGCATCTGCCAGCACCTCTCCCCGACTCTGACTCTGCTCTGCGCAAAGAAGGGCTTGTTATTTGTGCCCCCAACCATTGACCGCAAGACCGTGGAGCTGCGGCTCACAGACAACTTCATCACCATCATCCGCAAGAAGGACTTCCTCAACATGACCAGTTTGGTCCACCTCACGTTGTCCCGCAACACGATTAGTCAGATTGTCCCCAATGCCTTTCTAGGCCTGCGCTCCCTGCGGGCGCTGCACATGGACGGGAACCGGCTCAGCGTTATAAAAAGTGACCACTTTAAGGGACTCATTAACCTGCGGCACCTCATCCTCGGAAACAACCAGATCCACCAAGTGGCCCCCACTTCTTTTGACGAGTTCGTTTCCACTATTGAGGACTTGGATTTTTCTAACAACAACTTGCGCAGCCTTCCCTGGGAAGCGATAGCCAGGATGACCAACATTAACACCCTCACTTTGGACCACAACCTGATTGACCACATTGAGGCGGGAACGTTTACGCTGCTCACTAAGCTGGTCCGCCTGGACATGACCTCTAACAGGCTGCAGAAGCTGCCGCCAGACAGCCTGTTCCAGCACGCTCAGGTTCTCTCCGACGCCAAGGGCTCCAGCTCGTCCACTCTGGCCGTGAGTTTTGGCGGGAACCCACTCCACTGTAACTGCGAGCTGCTGTGGCTGCGCAGGCTGACGAGGGAGGACGATCTGGAGACCTGTGCTTCACCGGAACACCTCATGGACAAATACTTCTGGTCTATCCAAGAGGAGGAGTTCATCTGCGAGCCCCCCCTGATCACCAAACACGTTGCCTCTAAGCCCTTTGTGATGGAGGGCCAAGGTGTGACTTTGAAATGCAAAGCCGTGGGCGATCCAGACCCGGATATTCACTGGCGGTCACCAGACGGCAAGCTGGTGCATAACAACTCTCGCACCATCCTGTATGATAATGGCACCCTTGATATTCTCATCACCACGCTGAAGGACAGCGGGGCATTCAACTGTGTGGCATCCAATGCTGCAGGCATCGCCACAGCTGCTGTTGAGATCAACATGATCCCCTTACCTTTGTTTGTTAACAACACAGGCCACATGCGTGAGGACCCGGGCCTCTCCGACATCACCACCTCCTCCAAGTCTGGCAACGACACAAAAGGATACGACAAGCAGGACCGGAGGGTGGTGGTCACAGAGATGACCTCCTCCTCGGCAGTGATCCGCTGGCCATCTGAGCGCCACATCCCTGGGATCAGAATGTACCAAATACAGTACAACAGCACAGCGGACGATACTTTGGTGTACAGGTGAGCCAGAGTGGTGGTGGGATGAATAATAAGACATCAGAAGTTAGAGTCTCCTGAATAATTCAGAGGTTTGTTTTTTTGCAGATTGGCAGATCGAAAAGATGAAAAACATATTATTTATAATCAAAACTAAGCAGAACTTTTATATAGTAGCCAGAGTTAAAATCTCCTGTGGTTTCTAAATGCATTATGGTAAGCATGGATTGTATATTGTACACTTAAGATATTCGTGTTTCTACTTTCTGAGTGGATTGCTGTAAGCAGCTCAATGGATTGCAAGTCCAGTACCCCCGAGGGACAAAATGGTCTTGTCAGCATCATTAGTATATAATACAACAACAACAACAGTAACATGAGGTCCAACTGTTTGACTGCGTGTAACTGTTTGTATCATTAGGAAGTGTCTGCATTAATTGGGGCAGCGCGGCGGTTAGAGCTGTCACCTCACTCTCAACACTCACAACATGGATGGATGGATGGATGGATGGATGGATGGATGGATGGATGATTACAAATAAAGTGGACATATTCCTGATAATTTGCTGAGTACAGCACTTGAATATAAAACTAATGAAAGGCCTAGTATTCCTTAAAGGGATTCATATTGCCCTCCACTTTTTAATCCAGAAGTTTCAACTCTTTTAAATGATCTCATTTCTGATAAGTTGTCAGGTAATGTGTTGAAGATGACTTTCAGCTACAAGCAGCTCAAACTCTGTGCGTGTAAGCTTAAATCAATTAGCTGCAGTGGCCATTTTGAACTGAGTTGACTCCAAATGTGAATGAATTTTAGTGGTGACTTTCTGAGAGTTTCACTACATTTTATACACAAGATATTTTCCTGACATTAAACAGTGTTGATTTGAACAGTGATGCTGAAATTATAAATGAAATAAAATTATATAAAATTACATATGTTGAACAAAGTTTCAGTCAGACTGTGTGTTGAAGATGACTCTTAATTGCTTCCACACTAAATTGTACCTTGTTATGTGTAAAGCAGACTGAATTAAAGTTAACTCAGTGTTTTCTAAGGTCACTTAACTGTGGCAGCCTTTTTGAATTGGTTTGACTCCAAAAGGCTTTTAGTTGTATTGATACATCCAATCATTATTTTGTGAAAGTTTAATAAAAGTCCATCTAGTTGTTCATGAGCTATTGTCCTCCTTTGGCTGTGGGCAATAAATTAAATTATAGAAATAAGAAACTTGATTAAAAAAAACACTAAACAGTGTTTTAATTTTAGATTATCATGCCTTTGTTGCAAATTACGAGTCCATTTTCAGTTTATGTGGAGTGTTTCTTATGATTTACAGTTTAATATCAGATTAGCTGTTATTACAGAGAGTAAAACAGAAAAACAGACTATGAGTAGCAGCTAATAAAGGCTGATATTTGTGCAGAATGAGCTCACTCTAATTAATCTGACGTTAAAACTAATATTTGAAGATCTTCTGAAAATACAGAAAAAAAGCTTAATCTGTCTTTTGAACTATGTGACACAAATTAATGTTACATCAGATTTTAGCATTAATGGAGCCAACTAATATTCTTGATTGACATTCGTTGTTGTTGTTGTTTTTTAAGCTTTTTTTTTTTTTTTTTTTCAAATATAATGAGTAGCTCTCTCGTATAATTTTCTCATTCAGTTTCAGGATAAATGTTGTTTTGTCTTCAGGTGGTACATTATCACCTATAAATGATAACCATCCAAGTTTCCTGCCTTTAGGGAAAAGAAACAAGCTTCTAATTATATTAACGCCAATGCTGACCTGAAGACAATGCTTTTCCTCCTGCGTATTTAGTCTAATCCAGCAGTTACAAACTGTGACCTTAGGTAATCACACATCAAAACTGACTTCCCAACATGCATCACTTGTCCTGCAGCCTGCAGCTATTGTGGTTTATTACAGAGACATTGAGCCTTTTCTGCCTTGTTTATCACCTTTGCTTTCATTTTAAAGGAACTGTTTTATAAAGGAACATTTTCTCTTATAAGCAATTCTTTTTTGCTCGTCTACCAAAATGGCTGATATTTTATGCTAGTAAAGATTTTCAGTTCTTTTTTTTTCCTTTGCTGAGTGAAA
The DNA here is from genome assembly GCA_032275365.1 of Anablepsoides cearensis. Lineage (NCBI taxonomy): Eukaryota > Metazoa > Chordata > Actinopteri > Cyprinodontiformes > Rivulidae > Anablepsoides > Anablepsoides cearensis. Next base: position 8,068,843 of record JAUBOC010000077.1, read on the forward strand.
ACCAATGTGTGATTTAATGCACCTTAATGCAAATCAGTATATGTGGGTGTTCTGATTCTCATTATTAAAGCTCTCCATCTTCACAACTGCCCTGTTTTTTTTTTTCCTCTGCTCTGCAGAATGATTCCATCAACCAGCAAGAACTTCTTAATCAACGACCTGGCTGCCGGGCGGGAGTATGACCTCTGCGTGCTGGCGGTTTACGACGACGGCATCACGTCTTTGACGGCCACACGCGTGGTCGGCTGCGTGCAGTTCCACACGGCCAGCGAGGTCAGCCAGTGCCGGTTCATGCACAGCCAGTTCCTGGGCGGCACCATGATCATCATCATCGGCGGCATCATCGTCGCCTCGGTGCTGGTGTTCATCATCATCCTGATGATCCGTTACAAGGCCTACAGCAGCCCGGTTGACAGCAAACCTAAAGTCAGCTCCAGCATGCACTCGCAGACCAACGGCAGCCAGCAGCGGCTCCAGCGCTCCACTTCCAAGCAGCCGCAGTCCGACGAGGACCAGCAGGAGGCTCGGGCACCCAAAGAATGCATGGCCCTGGTGCTCAGGGTGGACAGTGAGAAACAGGAGAATCCAGCAGCCACCACTGCTGTTCTAGAGGTAGAGCTGCCTCCAAACGTGGACAGGATGAAGAGAAGAAGCAGCTTGGACGCCCAATGCTCTGGGCCGCCTTCTGAGGACACGCAGACAGACAGCAGCCTGACAGGCTCCACCATGTCCCTGTGCCTGATAGGCTCCACTGCTGGCTCCAAGGAGGCCCCCAGGCTAAAGGACAAGAAGAGCGCTCTGGCCAACGTGGGGTTACTTCCTAATGAGCTGGCACGAACTAGGCACAGATTCTCGTTTGACGGTGGGGATTACTCCATATTTCAGAGTCATAGTTACCCACGCAGAGCGAGGACGAGGTGGCACAAGTCCACCAACCAGCTCAACACGGAGTCATCGCCGCTCGCCAACAGGAGAGTTACGTTCAGCAGCACAGAGTGGATGCTTGAGAGCACAGTCTGAGGAAAACATTGTAGCAAAAAAATATAATCTCAGCCTCTCACAAACATGTAAAAAAAAACGCACACACACACACAATGCCATAAACAACTATGTTCCTGCACACAGCAGATGATAAAAAACAAGCACATTTACAGACACATGCTAACTCTCTGTGAGTTGCTGGAGAAAAACAGCCTCCCTTCATCCTGCCTCTCCCTCATCATATTTCCAGAAAGATTTGTTGGCCATGTCCCGTCTTTATGCAGCAGTGCCTTATTCTTTAAATGTATGAATGGAGGATGCTGCTCACTGTAGTCTTAAACCTTTCTCTCTGTCATCGCCTCCCACTCTGGTCATGGGAAGCATTTACTTTTTTTGGCTTTTTTTCTTTGTTTTTTTTTATTAATTTTCACCGTTTTCTGTGGCTCGCCAAGGGGATGTGGCATTTGGATGTGACTGTTTAATTGTTAAATAAAAAGAGGGGGAAAAAAAGAAAACAAACGCAGGAAAATAAATAATAATAAAAAAAAACTTCATCAAGCAGTAACTGTAACGTGAACAGCCAGGTATCCTGTTATGTCAATCATGTTTTTGGTTCTTTCAAAGAAAAGAAAAAAAATTGCACAGAAGACACGAGATACAAGGACAAGTATCACCACCAGTCTATACAATGTTAGTCAAAAAAAAAAAAAAAAAAAAGTTTTCAATGCTGATTTCTAATGTTAGTGGAGAAAAGGAAAGCTGTGGATACTTGCCGTGGATTCATCTCTGACGGCCCGACTGTATGATGTTGAATAGGTATTGTTCCAGATGTGACTGTATATTAATCAGTACTGTATCTGGCTGGTCTAGATAAAAGGCAACAAACAAACAAAAAAAAGAAGACATATATAAGTATATTACAAACATTGGTGTATGTGTACTAACTATGTAAGTAAAGAAGTCATATGTCACATGGCTTTTTACAGAACATTTTGGGTGTTGGCTGCAAGTTTTTACATTAAAAACCTGTGTCATCACACCTCTCAATATTTAGTATGTCAAAGTTGGAACCATTTATCCCCTCATGAAGGGTATTAAATTTTTTTGTGTGGGTTAACTGTATCAGTGGCGTTTTCTTCTCGGCGCTGAAGGGACCGTCCACTGCGGCGAGGGTCACACGGATTGAAATGATAAATATTTGATTCCCCTGTGCTATTTATAAGGCTTCTGTGAACGCATCACAGCAGCAATGGAGTAGAGTGGGATGTGTGACGACGAGGGACGAGCCAGCTGGACACGGTGCTGAATCCAAATGAAGCCAGCTGTTATACAATGATGCAGGATCCTCTGCTTCTCACAAGAGGGAGACAAATCTTTCCAAGATTATTTTTTTTTTTTTTTGTAATAAACAGCAAATTTATGAAGGTCAGAGATGTCAAGTATGAAGTACAAATACTTTGTTACTTTACCTAAGCAGAAATTTACTGGAATAATTATATTCCAGTCAACCTTTGACTTCTACTCCTTACATTTTCATGCAATTATCTTTACTTTTTAGAAATGCAAAAAAGTATTTCATTTCTGTTTCACTTTGGCTTGTTTTAATTCTCATTTTTCAGGAAGAAAACTGTCCAGATATACGGCACCTCCCCAGATGAAGTGAATTGGGTCAGAAGTATAAATACATACCATTATGACATCCTATTGGTTTGCATGCAACCCACGGGACAGCGAGATATAGCGGACATACCCTAGTATGAAGAATTCCAATATTTTCAACATTAAAATTTTTATATATTTTGTAATCTTTATTGCCTTTAAAAAGATGATTTTTGGGGAGGTGGGGTTGTGCATACAGATCATGTGGCACGGGCCAAGCTTTTATCGTTTTTTTTCTCCTTTACATTACTTTAACTTTTATATGTTAAGGATTTTAGTTGATAATTTTATATCCCAAAAAAAATTTTTTAAATCCAGTAAACCCACATTTCTAGTAATCAATGTCAATACTTTAGACATCTCTGATTGAGGAATTAAAAATTAAAAATCGCACACATCATCATGGCGTATAATTCTCTTTAAACAGTTTATAAAGTAAATCTTGTGATTTTGCATCTTGGCATCTTAAACATTTTTTTATTGTGACACCAATATTTGGGAAATAATAAAATCTAACTTTAATGTCCACCATAGTGGAAATTTTTCTCAGGCTCACCAGACATGTATACTAAAATATACAGAACATAACACTAAAAACCTAAAAAAAAATTCATAAAGCTAGTTTATAAAAACACATTCAAACAAAAGATTTGAAATACCTCCACCCCCAGCAGTTCAGTCTGATATATCACTTGGTTTGATTGAGGTAAGCCAATAATAGGTTCACAGTTGTATTTAAGGGTATAGCACACCCCCTCGGATTTTTTTTATATCTGTGTAAATGATGAACTGCAAAATAATACAGTACTAAACCAAAAAAAGAATGGCAACAGGAAAAAGATATGATCAGTTTGGACAGTGGATATTTATTTGCAGCAACAGAAAACACCCTCTTCCTTCGCTTAGAGATGCTCCACACACATAAAACCAAGCTACTTGAACAGAAGAGAGTTAAAAGTTGGCACAGAAGGAGAAAGTCATAATGGTGTTTTTTTTTCTTTTTTAGCTGTATTGGTGTCCTATTTGCATCTGTAGTGACAGAGAAGATTGAGCCTAAGAACAGGGTCAGCCTTCATCTTCCTCCATCACCACTCAGCCAGTTTTCAGCCAGAAGATTTGCATTTTTCACAAGCCAAGATTTCCTTTCTTATTTAGCAGAAGACTAAACTTTGGGGGTGTAAGTGCTCAGCTGTCAGTTTCTGGTGCACCAACTTTTGCAGCTCCAGTCCGTCTCTGCGTTAACTACTGACACTTACAGCGTGGAAATGTGCAGCGGACCATTTCTCCCTGCTGGGAAGTATTTCTTTCTGTTCCTCTCTGTAACCATTATTTAACACAAAATCTGCTTAGGTAGGAGGATGCAGAGATTTCACCGTGTCTTAAAAAATTGGCTTGGACAGCTGAAGTAGCAAACAGTAGGGGTAGAGCTAAGTGTTTCATCAGCAATTCTGAGTAGATGCAAAAAAATAGGGAGCCTTGACTTGATGAGGGTCATTATTTCTTTCACTCAAGATCCCATTTTCTATTTAATGCATACTAATGTGTGTTTGAAAAGTCCAATCTGAACATGGTTTAGTGCATGGATAACTCAAGTTTTTTTCCATGCAGACCATGCTGTCGACAAGATCATTACGCTTTTGCAGCTGAGATGAGGCTGGGGGTTGTTCAATAAATTAAAAGCTTAATTTTAATGTAGTTTATTGATGAAATCTGCACTGGCAATAAACCAGAAATTGATTCTTACATCATGTTTTTTTTTTTTTTTTTTTTTTTTTTTTTTAAAATTGCACCGTAGTGTATGTGTTATAAAATAAACTGATCTTTGTTTTCTTTACAGCTAGCTCAAATTCAGATCCAAATGTTGGCCTATTTATTTCAATTATGAAAATGTATCTTCTGAAACCAAATGTAATTGCACAATTTGAGCAGACTTAAAACATTGAAATCATGAGTGTTAACTAATGGTTGGAAAAAGTAAATTTAGCCACATGGGCAGGGGCAAAGCCAGAGGAGTGTTCGGGGTGGCAAGTACCATTACTGGCACCTGATTGGCCACCCACAAATAATTGACAAGTGGGTGGGGATCTTGGATTCTGTATTTGCATTTAGATTTTGTTAAAGATTGTTTTCTGGTGCTACTTCAATATCCATTTTCAGCTGTGCATGTTTACAAATGACTTAATTGTAGGCATTTGTAAAATTAGCATAACTGGTTAGCTTATTTTGAATCAGCAAATAGCATGTGATCATCTTAGCTTCTCCGCAACAAATTTCATCTCAATAAGTCTTAAAAGGGCTAAATTATAGCCTTTTAACGTTAGCTTTAGTGCTTATCTTGAATTTTCATTAAGCATTTAGAATTTGGTAAAGATTTTTTTCAGCTACTTCTACACTAATGTTCAGCTTTGTATGTAAGTTGTGATTAGCCTTCAGTATGTTTCTTGAATCATTCTTTGCTATGATCAGTCAAAATTTGAGTTCAGTATTTCTTAAAACAGCTGAACTAAAGCTGGAATTAGCTGTGGTGGCCATCTTGAATTTTCAAATCCAGAATGCTTTTCTTAATTTGGTTATGAATGTGACGACTCCTGTCACTTGGATTAATATTGGTTCTTGTGTTCTCCAGGTGAAGTGGGTGTGGCCTGGAGTTAGCTGTTGATTGGGCCCCACCTCTTGCAAAGAAGTCTAGCGCCGCTCTGCACAAGGGGACATGAATGATGCACCAAGTGCTTGACAATGTTTACCACACAGCTTTTCACAAGCTTTACGTGTAAATGCCTACTGGGGTAGTACTGTAAACAATATTTTTAAAAAAATCCCATCTATACTGATTTCACATGCCTTTTTTAAAATCTAATCTATACTGATTTCACATGCCTTTTTTGTTTCCATCCTGCAGATTCTGGCAGCTACAGCCAGACTGAACTCTGCTCTCACTCCCGCCTAAAGAAAGCACTTAGCCTATTGACACAGACTTAGCAACGGGCTGCAGGCTTTTACAGTGCACACAGTTTCAAAGTGGTTTACTAACACTTCCTCTGGCATCAGATTATCTAAATATACCCTAATGGCAGAGGCTTACCATTTGTTACCAGTTTGCACAGGAGATGATGTTAATAGGGTTAGAATAATGGTACAACTGAGTACAGCAGAGTTCGAGAGGCCTGTTTATGGTGTTAATGGATCGCTTCATTTTTTATTTTATTTTATTTTTTCCAGGCAGAGCATACACAGTATTACCTAACACGGGGATGCTCATTCGCTCCTCATCAAAATGAACTACTTGGAACTTCTTGACTATAGCATAAAAAACTTTGACAAGTTTCTAAATGTATTCACTTTGATCACAAACAGCAGCTTATTAAAATCTATTCTCTGCATCATAAACAAAACAGAGTTTTCAGACTGTGGCAGGATTGTTGGTGAGTGTTTGATCCTTGAGATCCCCCCCGAGAGGAAGCTGCCCCGTGTTTCTTTCTTAACCAACAGCTTGACAAATCAAAAGAATTACAAGGCCTCTTTATTGAAAAATATGTGATTCACTGATGTAACCGTATTTTTTATTTATTTTTTTGGCTGCCACTTATCTGAGAAAAGTGTGAGCCAATAGTTGTGTTTGCAATAATAATTCTGTATGAAAATTAACATGGGGAATTTAATGTGGCAGAATTTATATCATACAATAGGTTATTATAAAATGTATGTTTAAGTGATACTCAAATTCCACAAAAGTAGTAAATTTCGTCAACGTTGTCTTTTAAAGATCATTTCATTTTTAATTTCTGTTGACAGTTAAATGTACTTCTAGCAAAAGTTTCTCAAGTAAAAGTTTTCAGGGAAATTGTTGGGAATGATTTTCAGATGTGGAATATTAAACATCTGCGGTACCCCAGATACAATTATAATTTGACAGCATCATTAGTGTTCTGTACAAGAAATCTATTTAAGTGTTCATATTCATTGTAATTACAGAGAAATGTGATCCACTGGTGAACTTAAACACCAACAGCAGCACATTAAAATACAAGCATTTAAAAAAACCTATTAAGGTATTTATATTGTATTAAATAGATCATTTTCAGTTTACTTTATTTTTTTTTAATATACTGTGAAAGAAAATTGTGATTTTAATATTTAAAGCTAATTTAAAACAAATTTACATATATAACTTAACCTGTGCTAACCAGAGCATTAGTTTTTCTTTATAGTTGGTTTAAAGAAATTTAAATAAAAAAAGGAAATACAACTTTCCTGCAACCCAGTTGCAATTTGCTATAAAATTAAGAACATGGTAGTTTTATTCACTGATATTACTTTTTAATTAATCAAGTTCTTGCTTAAAAAAAAAAAAAGAGTCTCACTATTTTTTACATCAAAATATAAAAAGTAAAATAGATTTATTTTTGATATAATACATTTGTCTAAATACAAACAGTAGAACTTTATAAAACTAAAAAAGTATTAAAAGTAGATTTATAGTCTAATGAAATTTGCATCATTTTTCTTCTCTCTTTGAATAAATAAAAACCGTTAATTTGAGGACAGAATCTGCGAGCAGAGTGATCAATCAGTGAGGCTGCAGCCTGCAGGGGTCCTGATGAGGCAGGTGGTGGATTCAGCTCCTCCTTCACGCTGCCTGCTGACTGTACTGCAGAGCCGATGAGATATTACTCCTCAGAGCAGCCACAGAGAGGAACAAACTGCACCAGTTGGTTGATGTAGAACAAAATGCAACACAAACCAGCCCCGCAGTCAAGAGCCCTCAGTGGAGCCCAGGCTAAAAAAACAAAAACCCTGCAGTAGTTTTCCTCCTCGTTAGCTGTGCGTCTGTTCACATCAGTGCGTCTCAGTCTGTAGGACTATTGTCTGAGCTCTCATCGCCTGCTGCCTTCCAGTTTTTTCTCCTTTTCTTTTTGGAGTCCAGCTCCAAGTCCGAGTCCTTCAGGGAGTCCTGCTTTCGCTTTCTACGACTTTTAGTCCGTCTCTTGTCTTTTTCCTCTGAGCTACTGTCCTCTGAGCCGCTGTCTACATTTCTCTCTCTGGTTTTCACTGTTTTCTTGTTTTTGTGTCTGCTCTTAATCCGTGTTTTCTTCTTTTGCTTGTCTTTTGTATCACTTCTGTCATCGGAGCTGAAGTCGCTGCTTGAGGACTCATCTTTCTTTCGCTTTTCATGCCCGCTTTTCTTCTTTTTCTTTTTCTTCTTTCGAGATGACTTCTTTGATCGTTTTAAGAGGCACGCTTCTGTGTCAGACTTGGACTTCTTCATTTTGTGACCACCAGTCTTCTTTGCGGCTCTGCCTTTTTCACTAAAGAAAGAGAACAATAAAATTGTCAAAACATGACACGAGATTTTTTTGCTGAAATGTCTGGAGTGTCCCTTTAAGATCTTGTTTTCTTGCTTACTTGTCACTTTCAAACTCCTCAGGATAAAGTTCCTTAAAGCCGCTGTGTCCCCATCTGTGATGAGAACACAAGATGTGTGTACAAAATTGAAATCTTGTCAGACGCTTCAAAAATGACACTACAGTGAAGACGTATGTGTAAAGACACTGACGGAATACTAAAAGGGAAAAATAAATTTGTCATGCAGTCTACCTGTCAGGATCAGTGGCCTCAAATTCATAGAGTTTGCGGGTCCAGTATCGAGCCTCTCTGTCGTCGTGCTCTGAAACCCGCTCTCTGCTTCGGCTCCTGTTCCTGGACAAATCTGGAACTCGATCACAGTGCATCTGTCCTCTGAAATAAAAGTGCATTTCAAACATTGTTGAGCTCCAATACACCATCAGCTTGATAAACTGAAAGACAAGTAGCATCATTTGTGTTTAACAGCACAGATTAAACTGGGACGGTTACTGCTCTTACCTCACACTGTCTGTATCTGGAAAATGTTTGTGTCGCGACATCTGGACCTCCCAGTCCCGCATTTTCCACATCTCCATCTCTTCTTGGATCTGCAGTGAGTCAACAACACAAAAGACACGGCAGAGACATGTTTATGTTTAGTTCCATCCATGTTTACAAGCTACACACAAATATACAAATCACTGTCCGGAGATAGAACTGAACCATGTAGATCTTTTATAAATGAGACACGTGCAACCAAGTTTAAACTTTTACAAATTTTCCTTCAGAAAATCTGAGCGGTGCTGAAAGTTCTGAATCTTTTATTTATTTACCAATGTTAAACCAGGTAAATCCCGTAGAGAACGCAGATCTCTTTTCCAAGGGCGGCCTGGGCCTGAAGGCAACCTATTGTACATGTTTTTGGGGGTGGGAAAAACAGGAGTACCTGGAGAAAATCCACGCAAGCACGAGGAGAACATGCAAACTCCACACAGAAAGACCCCAGGTTCGAACCGGGGATCTAACCCAGGACCTTCTTGCTGTGAGGCATCAGCGCTAATCACTGATCTATCGTGCTGCCAATCATTACAGATTACAATCTTCTCCCAAAAATAATCTACACATCACCAAAGCCTTGGTTCACTAATAAGTAAAGTCTACTGGTAGTTTAGTTTTTTCTGATTTTATTCAGGAGAAATTCTGACCATCGTGAACTTGGATGTTGATAGCCACAAAAAATGATGCAAAGCAGCCTGATTTATGTTTGCAGCTGACTACATAGGAGTAAACTGGAATAATAAGTTTTTCCAACATAACTTTAAACCTGAGATAAACTCAGGACACCTTTATGGTAACGTGGTCTTAATCACCGTATAACAATCCCTGTGTTTGGGTCCTGTTCCCACCACCAAACCAGTGAATATAAGTGAACTTGACAAATTCCTTTGAATTGATTTGGAAAACAACTTGGCGGTAGTGAGGAGTGGTTCTGCTCAGCTGATGTTGAAGAGTTAGGTCACACTGCTTCATTAGCACTGCCAGGTGGAGCTGATTGGCACAGCACCTGCACATTGTCTAATCAGCTTCTCCTATCGTACGCAGTGGCATGCTGGGAAACGAGAGCCTGCCAGAATCAGCCACACAGGAGAGGTGTCCGCCTGCCAGCCCGGGCGTCATTATTACAGAGAGTGCTTTCTCGTTACAGTTGTTTTGTGCACTCCACTGTGCTATCAAAACTCAGGAACCCGTTTGTGTGGGGGAGAGCTTAGAAGTAACTGTACATTTCATTAAAAATTGCCCAAAAAAAATAAGATATAATAAAACTGACAAGTAGAAACAACCAACTACGTTCTAGGAAGACAAGAAAGCAAGACATAAGAACCTGACTTTAAAATAATACTTCTTTCTAATTGGCATCAGCCATTTGACACAGATGTGTTGTGTTAACCTGTTACTTCAGTGTGGTTCATCGGATCAAGTGTTTCCCTTTTCTTCCATGAGATTTGTTGGATCGTAACGAGGGCATCATCTGCACTGCTCACTCCCTGTCTCGTTAGTTTTGTTGCTGGACAAGCTGGTAATGTTTACATCACCGCCCTGTTCTTTTGCAGACCTTCAGGTTCATGTTGCAGGTGAACGGTCACTAGCGTATAATATTCTTCCTCGAGCAGTGGAACAAGATCTAATATGATTAGGTGACTACAATTTTGTTTTTCTTCACGCTGGTGTGCTCCCCAAACGCACCTTGTTGTGGGCATCTGTGTGTCGAATGACATTCCGCAACAGCGTCTTCCCCATCGATTGTTTTGACATGGTAACACCTGACAGGATGAGACACAGGTGAGTCAAACACAGACCGAAACAATCGCCAGAAAATGAAGATAAGATTGAGAGGGAAATGAGCATAAAAGCAGACTTTTCTTCTAAATTAATAAATAAGACATTTAACTCTTCGAGCGCTCACCTGTTAGCCCAGCTCGTTAGCTATCGCTCACTATCGATACTTAGACTGGACTTGTTTAAAATTGTCCGGCAGTTTGATAGTGAAGTGCAACTCGTTCGTTATCATACAATAATGTGATCCACGTTAACCACCACACCGTAAATGTGTACAAACTGTACCGTTCAGAAGAGAGAAGGAATCAAGAGGATAAAAACATAGCTCGTAGCGGTAGCTTCCACCAGTACTTCCGCTTCGTCACAGCAAGCTTTGAAAAGCTGAATAGTGATTGGACGAACAGCTTTGTCAGTCATCGAAGAGGAAGTCAAACAGTTATCACATGCGCACTAAAACTTCAACTTTAATCGTTGTTATTTTATGTTTTTAATTCTGACGAAACGAGTTTTTGTTACGTCAATACGTAAAATAATTTGATTAATCTTAAAGTGATCCATAGGCAACGAACCAAGTGATGCCAATCAGCGGGGGGAGGAGTTTCCGGAGTAAAAAAAACACCGACGAGAGGGTGTAAAAAAAAAATGTATTTAAATAAAAGACAATCGGTTACAATGAAGTGTAGGCCTATTGTTCTAAAATAAATGTGCATCATAAATTAAATTAAATTTACCAGCTGGACTTTAAAAGGCAGCAACTATCAAGAAGGTATGAGATTTGCGGGACAACATTGTTTTTAATTTAAAAATGCAACAACAAATTACAGGCTTTGTGAAAAATCATAAAGCTCAAAACATTCAGCTGTAAGCATTGAATTCGATAGATAGATAGATAGATAGATAGATAGATAGATAGATAGAGCAGTGGTGGAGAAAGTACTCAAACACTACTTAAGTAAAAGTACAGATAAACAGACAAATATGTACTCTAGTAAAAGTACTTGGTTTTAAAAGTACTTAAAGTAAAAGTACTTGCTTAATGTATTCCCTAATGGTCTACAATATGAAGAGTGCCTACTGTATGCATATTTTTAATACATCAATGATGTTATTTTAGTGAACAATAATGCATGTTTTTGTTTTTCCCCTCTGTGACATTGTTCACACGTGGATTTCTGTGCATCATCAAAGATTGTGACCGCAACAGAAGCTGTCCTCTATCAGAGCTTGTTTTTTGAACCGGTTAACTTGAATAAGTCTTTTAAATAAGGCCATGAGGGGCACATTTCCTCTGGCTGACCCTCCATGATGGGATTGGCAGTGCTAGTGTTGCTACTGATGCTCCAGCAGGTGATGCAGAATCACCCCACTCTTCTTGAAAGAAGGTCTGTTGGTATTTTACTGTATACAGTGCAGATACAGTGCAGATACATGAAAAATGTACTTAAGTACAGTAACAAAGTACTTGTACTTAGTTACATCCCACCACTGATAGATAGATAGACATTGCAGACAGAAACACTTGGCACATTTTAATCAATGTCAGGAAAAGCAATAAAAATGTCCTAGATTTGTACAAGAAATGTGAGGGAGCAGCTCAGCCTCAGCAGAGGTTAGGACAAGTACAAAGTGAAGTTACAGATCCACATGGGGACACAGTGGAGGGCAAGAAATGGATTGTTTCTATTTTTGAAAACAACCAAAAAGAAGGCCATAGGACTGCAGTGCAGACAGAGAGGACTGCTGTGGACAATATTAATGCTGGATAAAGGCAGAAATACAAGTTAAAGAGCACAACTGGTATAAAACTTTAAGAGGAAGTTGAAACTTTGACACTTAATCTGCACAGAACGACTGTGAATAGCACAGCCATCCCTGAAAAAAATATTTACGAGTTAAATTCAAATAGAGCAGCCCAGAATTTTATATGCATGGCAGTGATCCATCTCATAGACTCAAGGACTTCCTGACTGTACATCAAAAGGCTTCAGAAATTGGCCTGCCTCTTTCCTCATCTCACTTTAACTGTGGTGGGAACTCATAAGTCCTTATATTTGAAATACACAGCAGACATAGAAGATATTATGGTTTAAACAGCTTTTGAGAAACTAAGGTTGCTGCTAGAAAATAACCATATAGACTTTTGGCAATTAGCAGAAAACTGTATAATAGCTTAAAATGCCCTTTTAATTATAATTTTGTTTTTCTTGTTTATCTCTCATGCTCTCTAAGCCTGACACTAATGAGTTTTATAATATAGTTATTCAAAAATTATGCACACAAGAAGAAAAAGTGCACTTTTGTGTATTCACTGAAAGATTTGCTGAACGAGCAAATTTGAGACATAACCATGTTTTTTTTTCTTTATATTATTAGCGAGGGCATGATAGTTATTTAATAAAGAAAAAGAATATAATTTGCCTAACAGTAAATGCACTTGTAAATCTATTTAATATAAAATTGCACGCAACTGTAAAACATTTGAACTCATATACCCCATATTAATTTATATCTGATCGAAATAAACACAAAGTACTTCTAAAAACAAGAATGCTCTGTGTAACCTTGTTTTTATCTCACAGTTGACTCCATAAGGAATTAGCTCTTAGCAACAGAGTCCATCCAAAGGGCTGTGTGATAATACAAACATTTATGGTAATATATGTACATGCCGCACACAAACAAGAAAGTTAAATTTATGCAAGCCAGTTAGACTTTATATTTAAAATACCCTGGATGTCAATCAAGTAAATTTTAAAGTGATAATGGAAATACAAATGCTTGATTAATTAACTGGGTAACCCACTTAAAGGTTTTAATTGGTTACTTGTGAGAAGTTGTTCCATTTTAGAACAATACCTGTTCAGCTGACTCCTGGGAATCAAGGTATTATTGTATTTCTTAAAACTAATTTTAGAAAAAATGTCTTTCACTCTTGTACTACAAAGCTTAGAACAAGAAGAGATGTGCTTTACTCTCCATCAATCATAAACTGGAGTTTCAGGCTGTGAAGCACATCAGCTGGGCTGCCTGTAATACAGCTGAATGAGCAGGTTCAGCTTTGATGCTGTGTTATCAAAATCATTTTTTATCCTGGAAGTCTGAACCTTGTTGGACTTTTTGTCTTTACATTGAACATGGTTTATGGTGAGTGGGGATGGATAAAGAACCCATATGAGTGGGGGCCTCGTAAGTGGGGCCATTGCTCTCCCCAAAAAGACAGTAGTCTTTATTCAAACCTTTGCGACCCTCGGATGAAGGACACAAGGTTAGAAACACTCAGTGTTCTGAGCTTCTCGGGATCCATAAAGGGGTACCCAAGAATTCTTTTCCTTTGACTACTCAGAGCCAGGCAGTGGGCTAAGTAGTGCAAAGAGGTCTCTAATTCAATTCCACAGGCATCACAGAGACCATTGTCATGGAGTCACATCACCATTTTGTGGCAGTGGAGCAAATTGTGCCCAGTTAGGACTCCAACCAGTGTGCTTAGAGTTTTCAGGGCAATGAGTGTTCCCAAACCTAAGATTTGGGCCGTACATTGAAAAAAAGTGACCGTTTGCAAAAATTACTGATGGTTTAAGCATTATTCATGAAGAAGTTTACAAAATATTTTTAAGTTTAAGAACAAGTTCCTCTTTGATTGGCAAAATACATAAGATGAATGAGTAAAGGGAAAAAAATATTGATCATTTCCTAATGAAAAGTTGTATAGACTGTACCTTGTACAGTGACTGCTGGATATGGGCATACCATCATAAGGTAATGGATGGTTAATGTGTGTATATACAGGGGTTAGACAATGAAACTGAAACACCTGTCATTTTAGTGTGGGAGGTTTCATGGCTAAATTGGACCAGCCT
>JAUBOC010000077.1:8089758-8100692 GCA_032275365.1 Anablepsoides cearensis
TTGTATTTTTCTGGATTTTTGTTTTAGATTCCATCACTCACAGTTGAAGAGTACCTATGATAAAAATTACAGTCTTCATGCTTTGCAAGTGGGAAAACCTGAAAAATCAACAGTGTATCAAATACTTATTCTCCCCACTGTATTTTAGGAAGTTGTTGCTATAATAGACTGCTTTAAATAGCAACCAAAATAGCTGTTGGTTAGTTAACTCACAGAAGCTTTACAAGCTTGAGGATGCATAAACTAGAAAAAACATAAACTAAACTAAAACCATTGCATTAAAAATGCAATAATTAATAAAAACTAGCAAATCTACTGTAAAAACTAATTAAAATAACTGAATTAAAAGAAAAAAGACACAACAAAATAAAACAAAACTATAATGAATAATCCAAAACTATTATAACCTTGCTTACCAAGTGCATGTCTTACTTCACTAGCATATTATTTCACTTAATTTAAAAAGATTTATACTACAATTTAGTATTTTAGATTTATTTTTAGCTTGCTAATTTTTGTGGTGTAAAATGACCAGTTTTTTTTTAATGAACCCAAACAGTCAGTGAAAAAGAAAGCAGTAAAACATTGATAAAGTAGACATGTATGTACACATATAAATTATAATAAAGTATTTCAAAGTTTATCCTTGCCCAAGTGATAGAATATAACATTCCAACTCAGCAGATTAAACATGTCTAATCTGATGCATCGAGGCTCATCTTTTGTTAATCCTGCGCTCTGCTTAATCTTCGGCTAAACCCATATGTTCCAAATTTGTATGCTTGTGTTCCTAGCAGCACTAAGCATGTTAAATTTGTCTTCAATTTGCTTATATTGCTCACAGAAATGGTAATAAAAGCAATGATGTCATCAAAAAGTTAATAGAAGGCCACTTTGTTTGATGGATGTTTATGAATAAATATAGCAACATTGTATAAAACACACAGTTAGTTTGTATGTAATTATGTTCATAACATTTTGTAGAGCAGAAAGAACTGACATTCTACTACATCATCCTGAATGAAACAATGGTTTTTAAAGTATTAACCGCTTTGTTTACCAGAATCACCATGCAACAGTTAGATATTGTCTTGTACAAAGTTTGACAGACATCAGAAAAATTATCAGTAATACTTTTGAACCATCTAAAGAGAACAGTTTTTTTCTGGATTAAGACTAAAGGGTTACAAATAATGCTATGAAATAAATGTTTTTGTTGGTCTCAAATTCAAATGAGCATAAAATAGGCTTCTGAAAATGACCTAATAAAATACAGTACCATTGCAATGAATATTTGCAAATCTGAACTAAGAATCCTAATATTTGACTTTTTTTTCTTATCAAAACATGAGGTTTGTTGATTTTGGGGAATATTCAAAAAAAGTAGATACAAATTTAAGATATGTTCACAACACCTTTAGAATTAGGAGAATTCTTTTTGTCTTGTGTTTTTGTTTGTGCTGTTTCTTTTTCTTATACTGTACTTTGTGTTCACGTTTTATTTTTCAGTAAAACCACATGCTAAATTACACTGTTAACAATATTAAACACCAGACCTGTTAAATTCAGTATGGTGGAGCATTGTCCTCTTTAGCATCTAGTGTTTATTTAATGTTTTAATAAACCTTTGCAACCAGGAGCTAAGACTCCTGAGGTTTATAGTCTCTTTTACAAGAGCGTCTCGGCCAAGACAGGCTGTAGCTCAAAGCACTGATAGTTACATCACCCTCATATACAAAAAAAACCCTTTTATCACATGGACCCAACAAAGAAAGCCATCAAAAATCCTAAATGCACTAGCATTTATCTCTCAGCTACAGTTTCACATGCGGCTGTAGATTCCTTCAGGCTTTTTTCCAGTTTTGTTAAAGTTTTCACAAGAATTTGTACCTGGATAGTCAGCACAGACATAGTGCAAACTCCACAGTGACACAAGTGTTTACTGCCAGTTGTGATGTTGTCTTGTGCTGACTAATGTGAGTAGATAAGCATAAAGCCTCATTGGCTTTAGACTAAATCTTGCATCATATTTAAAGAAGTGACATGTTAACTGTGCAGGAAATAGAATCCCCCAGGACAGTTTGGTTTTTAAGTACATCTTTATTCCCACGATTGAATCCACAATTGTCTTTTTTTTCTTTTTAAAATTTTTCTTTTCTCCCCACGAGCAGGGTAGTAAATTCTGATGCTTTGATTTTTTTTTTTAAAGGTCATAGTGCAGATTTTAAGGCCTGTTTCTGCAGGTACTGCTCTGTTTTTACATGCAGACTTGCCAGCAAAATGAAGGACTCTTCTTTTTTCCTGGAGTGCATAACCCTGCAGGTCACAGGTCGCATTAAACGTGTCCTGTTTCTACAAACAGCAGAGAAAAATAATGACAGCTGACCTGAACCTTGGGCTGCAAAAGTACAAAGAACACAGACAAGTGTTCTTCTGAATCAGCTCTTCGATGCCTGTGCAAGCATAATGTTAGGAAATTATAGCCAAAGGGGGGAGCAAAATATGCAAAGAATTTCCTGTAGAGAAAAAAATAAATAAAACAAAACTGCTTTCTCAACGAGTTTTAAAGCTTTTTATTTGTACTGTATTTGTTTGTGACACTGTATTCTTGAGGGAATGTCCTTGTTATAATGAGGAAGTTTAAAATGTTTTGCCAAGATGGAACTAATTCCCATTTTGTTGCTTCTTTTGGAGGTACTAAAGTCTAAATCTTCATATTTAGCAGTTATGTTTTATTTACTGCAGTTCATTTGGCAGGATACAAACATTCATGTTGTCACCATCTGTTTCAGTCTCAGCTCTGCGAGCCCTGCGCACACCCCCAAAGAGGAGTATGTTATCACTCAGTCCACGGACACCACTAAAGAAGAACCAGTCCACGATCAGACTGAGGACCAGGGGGAACCTCAGGAAGACAGATCTGAGCCGACAGAGAGGAAATCTGTCCCAGGTTGGTTGGCTGCAGAGGAAGGCTTGTAAACCCAGAAATGACACCGTATATAAAGCAGCACGGACTCATTTTCTGTGTCGCTCTGTTCCTTTCAGATGAGGTGTTGCTCTGTGGATTGTGTCCCTCCCTTGGCCATGATGGGCAGGAGGAAGAAAAGACCTGGGAGGAGCAGCTGGATGCCCACCAGGAGCAGCTGGAGAAGGAGATGCAGGAAGCCAGGAGGATGGTATTCCGCCTACAGGTAACTCTGGGTGATAAGCTGCTAAAAAAAACAAACAGGAAAAAAAAAAAGCACAGCAGATGAATCAGAGAATAGGTTGGGAGTTCAAAAAACAGCATAATGTGGGAGTTTAGACAATTCTTTGCCATCACATTCAGTATTTTTACTGAATTAAATCACAATAAGTAAATATTAACAAATGAACAAAATATAATTTCATAATGGAGCTTATTTTTATTATAAGATTTTAAAAAATGAGTGTCTAATATGTGTACATTTCTCATTATTGCATTCCTGTTAATATGTATTTTTGACATAAGGGTTTGCTGCTGCACGGCTCTCTTCCGGAAGAAGACCAGGATGGATCCGTGAGCTTCGGGGAGAACCGGGCGACCACTGAGCAGCAGCTGGTACGTCACAGTGCCCCCTCTCTGCTCACTCGAGAAGGCAACTCTTACTTCCTGCTTTGTGCAAAAGTGTCCGTGTCAGGCCTTCTCTTGTGATGATGTTTGCAGCCATAACTCCTCTGGAGAGCCCCGATGAATTCCCTCTGATCTGCTAGCCCACTGTCGTGCACATCCACTGCCACTTCATACGCTCTGACATTTTCCCGTTCCCTAATTATCCTGCTCATGTGCGCTCTCTTTGAAGGTTCTAATCCGCAGTCGGCTGGACCAAAGCATGGAGGAAGCCCTTGATCTCAAGGTACAGTAACAAAATGTAATTAGAATTAATATGGACGAGCTTCCTTTTTTCTTCTTTTAATGAGCCTGTTGGTGTTTGCGACTCCTAGAGGGAACTCCTGAGGCACAAACAAGAGACACGGCACATTCAGGCCATCAAGGTAAACCTCTTACTTCATTTTCTTTTCTTAGATTATGAATAAGAATGGATTAAATTGGATTAAATGAAGTCAGTTTGGCACACTCAGGAACTCATGATTCAGCAGGGTTTTTTTAAACAAACAAAAACAGCCGTCATTTCCCCCTAATAGATAAGAAAAAAAAAGAAAAGTGAGTGAGTGCAATAAATGTGCAGTAAATGAGGCAGGTGGATGCACTTGATCTGTGTTTGCGTCCTCACCTCTTTGATCTTCTGCTCCGTCTCATTAGGATGCTCTGCAGCAGCGCCTGGCGGTGCAGGAGGAGGCCGTGCTGCAGCTAAAGCAGGAGCTGCTGAGGTGTAACATGGCCAAAGATCAGCTGGAAGGAGAAAATGTGAGACAAGTGATGATTTTCTCATGACCTGCTGGATTATTTGCCTTGTTTTTATACTCGTGGACGCAGATTTATGTTTGAAATATCGTATGTAAAGCCCATGTTTCCATCTGCAGGAGGAGCTCAAACACAAACTGAGTGAAAGAAACAAATTGCTCAGTGACTACGAGGTATGGCCTTAAATTATGTAGATGTCAAAACTATTTTTTTTTAGCTTCGCAAATGCATTTAAAAGCCTTTTACTGTATATGTCTCGTCTCAATAGCAGCAGCTCGGGAGGAAGGACAGATTACTGCAGCAACAGCAACAAAAGCTCGACGAAACTCAGCATAAAGCACACGAAGTCAGCCGCGGACGGGTACGGAGCATGACATGATTAAAGCGTTACCACAGCAAACTCTGCATTTCCATGTAAATAACAAATCACAGTTACACACTACTCCACACCCAGCAGCAGCCACTTTTCTTATCAACAAATCACTCGATAACACCTCGAGCACTGATGCATTTAGGTAGTACCTTTCTCAAAAAAAAAAGTTGTATTTCCTTGCACAATTCAACACTGTAGTCTTTATAAAACCTGCATTCACAGCAGAGTAAATAGTCTGTTTGTTGGGGAGGGTTTTCAGTAGCAGATTAATACCTATTTCTTGCACCAGTGAGCTTTCTTTGCAGTGGGATGGTGAGCGGGAGAATTACTCAAAACAGAGCGCAACTCATAAAATACATATCACCTGGTGCAACAATATGAGCCACTGAGGTGTTTAAAATACGGGTTGTTTTTTTTTGGACAACAATAAAGCTTTGATTCAGAAGAATAACTCCATCCTGCTGTGCTTTATCAACACGTTTGTTCCTTTTACTGCCTTCTCTAATAACAATGATGATAGTATATTACACAGATTCGCCTCACCCATCTTTATTTACTTAAATTGTTTCCATTCGACAGTCATTCAGGAGTGAAAGTGGTGGTTATAGTAACTCAGTGGCGTCAACGTCTCCTCCAGCTTTCCAACACAATGCACCGGTACGTACCCATCTCATGTTATTATTACGCATTTTCATATTGGATTACTGTATAAAAATCTTGCCTTTTTTGTTAAAAGAAGGTCAACGAAAGCTAAAACAAATGCCACACTCAAAAACAGATGTGTTGGATTTACTTAAATTATATCAACTATTTCCACTCAACTGAATTGAATATAAAACATGTCACTTTTACTATTAAAGTAAATGAAAAAAATGCTTTACATCTACGCGGTTGAGAGGTCCCAATTAGCATAATTTGTATGAATAAATCCAACACATCTGCATTTGTTTTATGTACAAACAACATCCAGAAGGGCATCTGATGTAAAATTGCCAATTTTTTTGTGTGCGCTCGCTGTGCCAAACCCTTATAAAGGTAGCAGCGTGAAAAAAAAACACAAAAAAAAACTTGCTCAGTTTAAAATTGAACCCAGCAAAGTGTATTAAAAAAAAGGAGGGAAAGTGTTCAGTGCTGGAAGAAAAAAAAAAAAAGGGTAACAGTTCACATCTGTCTGAAAAAACATTGATTATTTCAGTTCAAGTCAATTTTCAGCCACTTCCTGAATGTTTTGCAACAGTTTGAATCTGAACAAAAAAAGATTGCCTTTGGAATTTTATCTCTTACAGCAAACATTTGGTGCATTATGAAGTGAAAAAATAAAACATGAGACAGCAGCACAGAAGCGATGAGGAGATGAAAAGGAAAAGCAATTGTGTTTCAAAAGCAGTTGTCCCTCCCAGTTCTCAATCACATCGTGATAAAAGACGCCACGCTGATAAGGAAGAGCTGACTGGCAACAAACACCTCCTGTCTCAACTTCTTAGATGTTGTCAACAAAAATACTAGATTTGAATAATGTTCAAACTGCGAAACTTGTTTTTAGTTTTCATTTTATGAGGCATTTTTCTAAGTTGGGGTTAAATATACGATAACGGATAAGGTTATTTGTTACAGGGTGAGGAGCTGCAACTGGTCAGGGAAGCTCTGCGCAGTCTGAGGGACAGTTTCTCTGGTCACGACCCCCAGCATCACACCCTGGACACTTTGGAGCAGGGCGTGGCCAGTCTCATGGACCGACTGCACTCCTTGGACATCCATCGGAGGCAGGACAGAGGGGTAGGCTCTCTCTCTGCCGCATGATCGCTGAAGAAATTTGAAAAGTTGCAGCCCGTCTGTCACTTAAGCAATGATGACTCAACCACACTGTTTACTATGAGTAACTGGCTGTTCTTCCAGGAGGAATTCAAATCACCGGGACGCAGAGCCAACTTAACAGACCGTGACTCCTGGCCGCCGAGCTCTAGTGAGACAAACAAAATTGGTTGTTTTATTTAATATTTGTTATCCGCTGCAACATCTAAACTTGATCTGGTAAATCAAATTACCCCATCGCTGCATATGGAGGAGAATGCAGAAATAGGCAGAACTGGCTTTGCAAACTGATTACAAAAACCCAGCGTTTGTTGTTCTTTCCAGAAATGGCACACTCGCACAGCAGTCCAGGATTAGACGCTGCCGTCGCCACTAAAGTGCTCTACTTCACAGATCGCTCGCTCACTCCGTTTCTGATTAACATCCCGAAAAGGTGAAAGTAAAGTGACTCTTAATTGTGGGTTTATGTAGCAGTGTCGGTTGCCTCTCAGTGAGATGCCTGCTTTCTCGGCAAATTGCTGTCTGAGTTAGGGGTGGATTGAGGCATGACCAGAGCTTTGATACAGGTCCTTCAGTGGCTTTGTGTTTATCCTAGAAAGGCTTAATGTATGCGTGGGTGTACGAATGCATAGATTGTGACTGACAGCGTGTTCTTACAGGCTGGGAGAAGTGACACTGCGAGACTTCAAGGCTGCTGTAGACAGACAAGGCAATTTCAGATACCACTTCAAGGCCCTGGACCCCGAGTTTGGCACAGTGAAAGAGGAGGTAAGGCCCTACAGAAGTAAAATAAATTATGCAAAGACTGACTGCTTCAACTCCATCTTTAGAACAATGTAGGATGACTCATTTCCATTACAGAGGGATTTTTTTTCTTGCTTTGTGTTGTACATTTAAAAGACAAGCCTCTCAGAAATGCAAATGCTGGATGTTGGCTGTTCAGGTGTTTCAGGATGGAGCGATTGTGCCAGGCTGGGAGGGGAAGATTGTAGCGTGGGTGGAGGAGGACCACGGAGAACGGAGGTAGAGCCTCAAAACGCCAGAGATCACCACTACAAACCTCGGTTGTTCCCACTGGATCAAGACTCCTCTGAAAATACATGCGATGCCATATTAAAGTAGCTATTACAATTGGGACCAATGGAGATAACACCTTTAATTTGACAGGAATTAAAGTTTTAAAATGTGAATGTTTCGTACCAAGAAATGAACTTGACATGCGGCCACTGCTTTCTTTAATATGATGCACATTATACATTGTTTGCAGCTTGAAGATTAACATGTGAAACTGCAGTTTAATGGTCAGTAGTGCCATACTTGAAGCTCTGAACGGTAAAACAGTGTTTATTTTTACATTGAGGCTGTAATCAGTGCATTGTGTGCAAAAACCTCAAAATGTTTACTGACATTTCTCACAAGTTCCATGTTGCCAAATGTTGTTGTTGTTTTTTCTGCATCAAATTTGATGTTTTAATAAAGATAAATTATTGCATGGGTCATTTTACTAACAATTGTTCCCCCTGCAAACAGTAGAGTAATAAAGCTGTGCTAGCTATTATACACCTCTGCTTAAACATTAGTAAACATCCACAAATTGCTATTATGGCCAATTAATTCTTCAGGAAGGTGGGGGGTTAGGAATTAAATTCACTGCTGCATGTTGTACCATCTGGCACATGGTGACAATTCTGTTTATTTTAGAAACATTTTGTTGCTGAAAAAGGACTATTTACAAACAGTTTGTCGCAGTGGATGTGTCCCTCAGCAGTGTGTTACATAAATTTGTTTGGTTCACTTTGAGTATTTTCAGTATCAAAATGCACTGTTAGCAATCTCTGTATTCATTTCCCCCCTCAAAAAGGCCAATTCTCACAAAACATCCACTGTCAAAGTGAGTCTGCGTTTCTTCCTGTTGAAAATGGCTGAGGCGGTGTCCTCGTTTACAGTTTTTGGCAACTCCAGAAGCAGATAGTACACATCCTCCACTTCCAGAAGAACATCCTCCTGCAGAGCAAAACCATTCAGAACACTGTTAGGCTCCTATAAGCCAGCTATGTATTTTTCATAAGATCCAGCTATGCACTGGCGCACACTGGAATCTAAGTGGTTCATTATAACTTCTCGAGGCAGTGTGTAGCTGCTAACCTCGGACACTTGCAGCCGGCACTCTGACATGGAGCGAACCTTTGGCAGCTCCACTGTCAGCTCCACGCTGCGAGGGACTCCCGCTGTATCAGTCTTCACCTCGAGTTGGTACTCTGGCTTCTGAGGCTCCACAGAAGTGGTGGATATGACCTGGATCAAATCCTTCTTCATTTTCTCTGTGGGTCTACAGGTAATTTGGGGTGCAGCAGCTAATTTGTCAGATGGATTAGATGAGATTGAGATGAGGGAAGTTGGAGTCTGACAAGCTGTGAAAAGGTGGTAAAACAGATTATAAACCCTAACAAGGACAGAAAATACGGCCTACATAAAGGGCTTGCCATCAGGGTTAAAGGCTTGTTTACCTGGTTTTGCTTGTTTAAAGGTGTTGCAGTGTAGCATTTGAAACCCAAGCCTACAGTATAAATCATCTGGGCTACTTTTTGGGCTACAGTTGACAACACTGTACTCTGGAGATAACTGCATCCCATGCTGCTGCTGGGCAGTGCTCAGGGCCAGCTTATAAACATTGGTTATGTCAACTTTATCTTCCTTACTCTCCTGTAGCACTGCAGGATTTAATGCCACATCCAACACCGCACAGCAGCCTGCAGAGGAAAAAGCTTTTGAGTTTGTTGTTATTTTTTTGTCACGTAACACAGCGGACAGTCCTGTGGCTTAAGACTCACCTTGACCTTCGATGAGCTCTTGTTCCAGTTTGCCTCCGCACATTGGTAAAGGGCTGCTCAGAGTTTGAGGTGCAGGAACAAGTTTCCAGCTGCATATATTAATGTAAAGCAAGCCTGGTTTTGGTTTCTGATGAGGACACAGATGTACCGTCAAGGAACTGTCATAACCTGACATTTTTAATAGCTAAAAATATACCCAAGTTTGACAGATTTACAGATGTGGCAAAAGTCTGATGTTACCTGTGAGGAGACAGACAGCTGAAACAGTCGATCAATTTCTCAGCCAAAGAATATTAGAAAAAACTTTACTCTTTACATTGTTTGAATGTCTTTAATTTTATTTACTGTGACAGCTGGTCTGAGAACTTGTTATGATGAGGTCTAATGGTAAAATTTACCAAACTGTGGGGTTGTATATTTATAATATATTAAATAACTGGAATCAAACATGGTGGCATATAGATAAATGTTATACATTTTGAAGATCTGTCAGAGTGATTGCACTTAGAGTTAGCATATGTTGACAAGTGTGTGATTTACTACATCTTACCATCATGGAAAGGATCATCTCTGTAGTATATTTGTTTAAATTGCATGGTAAACATTGAGAAAACTGTCAAGAAAACTTATAATAATAATAATAAAGGCATACAATTCTGGTCTAAAGATAGCTACATATTCTATGTGAGTCACCGCATCTGCCCATCATGTAACACAGATGGAATGTGTGTATAAGGCAAGCCAATTATCATGTAATAATAAAACTGAAACACAGTAGAAATCCACATTTCAGGTTTTCCAAGTAAAAAAATTTCAAATCCAACATCCAAAATGCCATTCCTCCAGTTCACAACCAACATTTTAGGAATAAATATGAAAAAATTATGTTAATTCTCTTGAAAAAGTGCATTCAAGTGTTTTCCTCCTGTAAAAATGAATGAATAAAAAATCTTAACAGGAAGATTTTACATGTTAACAATGGTATTAGTCATAATTTTCTGTCCACCTGTTATTCATTTACTCAGAGTTGTAAAGTAACTTAGTACAAATACTTACTGTACTTAAGTCGAATTTTTGGGTATTTGTACTTTACTTGAGTAATTATTTTTCAGCCTACTATTTACTTTTACTCCTTACATTTTCACACAAACAACTGTACTTTCTACTCCTTACATTTTTTTAAAAAGGCAAGAAGTAGAAAGTTGTTACTTTTATTTCATTTTTGCTTGTTTTCATTCCAGCTTGTTATTGTACAAAAATAATATCCATATAAATTGTGTCTCCTAGATAGAGTGAATTGAATTGTGGTTGAATGAGAAGTATAAAATTCTGATTCTGTATTAGTTTGTACACAAACAAATCATGACACACTCAGACAGGACGTATCAGACGTATGTAGCCTAGTACAAAGTGGTGTCATATACAGTAGCAAAAGTTTGGACACACCTTCTCATTCAAAGACTTTTCTTTATTTTCATGACTATGAAAATTGTAGATTCACACTGAAGGCATCAAATCTATGAATTATCACATG
>JAUBOC010000077.1:8116544-8131389 GCA_032275365.1 Anablepsoides cearensis
TATCTATCTATCTATCTATCTATCTATCTATCTATCTATCTATCTATCTATCTATCTATCTATCTATCTATCTTTTATTTGTATGTCTCTTTAGGTTTTTCTCTGTTTGCTATCTTTTAAAATATATTTTCAGTGTAATATATGCAAGAAGGTCTGGCTCCATTAGAGACGATGTGTTTAAAAAAAAAATACTCAAGGAATGACTCAGGATTTTTGCACAGTGCTGTACATATTTGCTTGTTTAATGATGGCCTTTTTACTGCACTACAAAATAGACTCACACATTTATAAGATGTCAAGCTGCAGTAAATGAAGTGTCTGTGAGGGTTTATAGAATCAAACAAAGGCACTGAAGCCGGAATAAATTCAGGCAGCGAAAACAGCAGGCAAATGAGACAGGATGCATAAAATAGTAAATGGGTTTTATTCTTTTTTGAACCATGCCACTGAACACTGACGCATACAGAGTTGTGCCTGAATCCACACTGAGAAAACACTTTCACACACCGTGTTACAAAGCTGTAATGAAGAGGGACTTTACTGCACACATGGCAAGAAGAACAACCCTGATTGGATGCCAGGTCGAGCTTTGATCTGGTCCTGAGGTAGACAGACAGTGACATAATCTAAACAATGCTAATCAAATCCTTCTAGGACACATCAAATAAGACAGCTGCATTATCACAACATACAAAGATAAAAGAAAAAAAACCCTTTTCAAACAAAAGTGCTCTTGTTTCTTTTGGTCCTCCAAGGAAATTCATTTCTAGTGCATGTTCATGTAGAGTAGGTACAGTGAATGTGTGTGGTTGCGTTATGGCACTGAGTGTTGTTGGCTACCTTGTTGGCATTTGTGATGCCCACAGATGCCAAGATGTGCTATACACACAGTTTTCATCCAGAGATGTCAGTCCGTTGTCACTTTGAGGGAAACAATTTCAGACAAGCGTGTACCTTTTCCTTTCTTTTTTTTTTTACATCAAAATTGCTCGGAACTTGCATCAGATTATCAGCCACTATCACAGTATGTTGCTTCCTGTTGCAATGTTCAGACAAAGTGGATCTACATGGCAGTCTATTTTTTTATTTAACAATAAACAAACACCCAAAAAACACACTACCGACAGCACAGACCCATGTACTCAAGCACATCAATGCTCTACCTACAAAAGAGGCACAAGGGAGGGGTCTTAATCAAATCATATAAAACACACACATTAGGATGTTTTGTCAAATTATAGCAAATGTAAACAGATCGCAAATGACAGTAATACAAAAATACAACATGTTTAACTCTATAAGGCCCGTTTCAGGCTCACATAAGGGAATCACCATGACAGTTTGTACGTTACAGCTACACTACAACTGACAATAACCTGATCAGAGTAATCCAATGTCAGAATTTTCTTTGCCTTTTATTTTAAAAAAATTGTTGTTTTCATGTTTCATTTTCTACTAGAAAATTCTGAATCTGATTTTTTTGAAAACATTTATATATAAGCAATGATATAAAAAAAAAACTACACTTAAAAGCCCTGTAGAGGCTTGTCACTTTTTTTCCCCCCACACTGTTTGACCATGAAAACTGTGACGTTGGTTACAAATTTAAACCTACCGATGGATGAATAATTTCAAGTGAATTTCAAGGAAACTGTGGAAGCATGAGAGGGAGGGAGCTAGAACTCGCTCTACGAGAAAACATCTCATGAGAGACATTGTGTGATGAAAACCAGCACATATTTGGTAACAAATGAACAACATTATAAATAGCAAAAAAAAAAAAAACCTACTACAAGAGCATCAAGCTCATGAGGTCAGCCATTCAAGTAAAACATGCAGAAAATAAACAACTCCAAAACAAAAACAAAAAAATCAAACCGTGTGGAAAACAAAACAAAAGAAACTAAGAACTCACAGGATATTAGGAGGGAAAACTTCCGCCAATCAAGACTTCGTGGAATTATTTTTAACACCTGCCACACAATCGTAGACGACGACCCTGATTGTTTTAGCAGTGGGTCAAAATGCTCCTGCTACACATGAAGGCAAAGACGTTGATGGCATTGATTTCTCACCACAGTGGATCCTCTACAGATACAGTGATCAAAACTCTGTAAAGAAACAGAGCTTGTGTGCAGGAGGGCTTAATTAGGTACATCAGAAAACTGTATTTTTTAAATTTAAATTAAACCTAAAAAAAAAATAAAATTGCTGCTTTCTGCTGCTCAAAATGTCAAAATTTTAGTTTTTTTTTTTTTTTTTTTTTTTGCCAACTAAATATCTTTGGATTTGACAGTTAGGCTGATATTTTTATTTTAGGATGTCATCTTACTGCCAACTTGTGCCGACTTTAGAAGAATTTTCACAGGGACTGATTACATTAATCATTAGTTGCAGCCCTAGTATGTAAACACATTTGTATTTGCGCATCTCATCATCAGGTAGAAACCTTTTTATTTATTTATTCAAACGTATACATATATTTTTATATATCACTAAAGAAACGTGTTTTCCTTCAGCATTAAAACCAGCAACACAACTTTTCACCCGGTATTGACTGTGTGTGTGTGTGTGTGTGTGTGTGTGTGTGTGTGTCAGACTGTGGGTCCAAGTCCTGCTCAGACGTAACAGACATACAAGTAAGTTTTTTCTATCCTCCAGTCGGCCGGCACCTCCTCGGGTTTGTGGCCCTTCATGTGCTTCTGCATGGCAGCCAGGCTCGGGCAGAAGTCCTGGCAGATGGTGCACTGGTACGGCGACGCTCCGTTGTGTGTGCGCAGGTGCTTGATCATGGCCGAGTAGTCTCTGGACCGTTGGTGGCACAGCTTACACTCAAATGGCTTCTCACCTTTTAATAAAAAGTTCAGAGAAAAGTAACATTAACCTTGAGTGGAGCGAGTCCAAATTTGCCTCTGTTCCGTTCCCATGAGCTGCCTAAAAATAGCTTCTGTATCAGATTGCTTTGAACTCGATGGTGTGAAACAGAAAGCTAAAATTCTCTGAAATGTGGCCTAAAATAATAATAATAATAAAAAAAAACAATAGTGTTTGTTTTACAATTTATATTTGGAGCCAAAGGTGTTATATACAAATGAGGTAACCACAGGGTGTCACACTTGAGCAGCAGCAGATTACTCCTGAAAAGAAAACGGAAAATGAAAACATAAAGCACTCAAGGTAGCTCATAGATTTTTCTTTGAGAAGCTAATATCGGCTCTGATTGTATCCCTCTGTCTCGCTCTAGTTGAAGAACGTACTTTTTTCATTTAAAGAAAGGTAAGAACTTTGCTTATTTTTACAGTTGTACACCTACTTACAAAGCAAAGAAGACACAGGGAGAAAACAAAAGATTATTTCTACATTTTTAGGCATCACTTTGCACCTGTTGATGAAATGATGTAATTAAATTAACCTCCCATTTAATCAATTTGAGTTCATTTTTTCTCATGCCACTTTCCCATTGACATCTAGAAAAGCACAAAGGAATCTCCAGTCTGCTTTTGTCCAGAAAAATAACTCCTTTTGATCACTTTTATATCATCCATCCATCCATCCATCCATCCATTTATTTATTCCAGGGTCATGGGGTCACTGGTGCCCATGTCCAGTGGGCAGTGCGAGGGGCGGGTTACACTCTAAACAGGTCGCACATCCACCACAGGGCTACTTTTATATCAATGACAAAAACATTTTTTTGGACTGTAAGAGCTTTTATGTATTTGTTGAAACAAAGTTTTTATTGCTGATGTTATTTCAGGTGATTTTGTTGTGGAACTGTAAAATACAACAGAGCCATGCCCATTAAAAACTATTAATTAATATTAAGATTATTAAACATACTGAAAATATCTGTAAAATTATATCAAAATTAAAACGGTCTTGTGTAGAGTCATTCATAGTTTTATCAATTTTATAATATTTTCTGCCTTTTTTTTTTATTCTGACCCTCCGACTGATCCAGTGCCAGAAGCTGTGTTAAACTGGATCAGCTGGAGGGTAAGAGGTTTTGAGTGGTGGGGTGTGCTTCTGTGCTGCAACTGATTTACACAATTGTGTTTATATGTAGATTTGACAGATTTATTGTTTTATTAGAAAATAAAAATATTTTCTGAGTAGGTAAAGATTTGGTACTGAAGAAAGAAAATACAGACTCCTGTCTGTCAAGTTGCACTTATGAATGACAAACATCAAAGTCAGACATAATTTGTTTTTATTGGATTTTGATTTTATAGTAAGTGGGTTAGAAATATCTCCCCCAAAATATGTAGCTGTTCAAATAAATTTTAGTTTGATGAAAACTTTTATTTTTTATTTACATATTTTAACTATAAAATTTACATTTCACGAAACTCTTTATTCTTAGTTATCCTTAAATGAAAGCTCCATGAGATAACTATAACAAGAAGGTGGTCTAGTAGCTGGTAAACATTACTATGGACATTCATTTTGCTGAATGAATTAAAATGAAAAACTTTCATTGTTATTGCATATGAATACAGTTAAATGTAAAAAAGCACTCAGATGATGAGTCTGATATAAAGTCTAATAACATTCTGTAAAGGAATGTCGCTTTTCATGACGGATTATTCTCTTTTTGCAGCACTTATAGCTGTAATTTGATATGATTTTAGCGCGCTCTCCCCCCTGAACTCACCTGTATGAACACGATAGTGCGTCTCCAGCTGGTGCTTCAGACTGAACCTCTTTCCGCAGCCATTGCACTCGTAAGGCTTCTCCCCCGTGTGGATGCGTTTATGGCCCCTCAGTGTGCCGTCGTCTCTGAAGCAGCTCCCGCAGAACTCGCACTCAAACGGGTGATCGCCTGAGAGCACAATCGTGTCACAACAGCAGCTCCAGCACCAACACAGACACTTATTTGTTGTTAGAAGCACTGAAGACTAACTTTATTCTTGGCAGGCCGCGTATGCAGCCGCATAGGTCAAACTGTCACCCAGGCCTTTCTCAGCATGCTTATCAAGCAGAGGAACACTGTTCTTTCAGACGGCGCTAATGTTATGACACGAGGACACGCCTCGTGGCTATCTGCTAATAGCTAATAAAAGTCCTCCAGACATGTGCTGCTCTGTTCTCTATACTGTAGTTAATCTATTTCTCTCCTAGGCCGAGGGTTTGACTCATCTCCAGTGACCTATGTGCCTCATTATCTCAGTGTCCACAGCAACAGCCAACTCAGAGGATACATTGCTTCTCCTCATTACAGGCCGATTCTCCCCAATCCCCCACCCCACTGTGGAGCAAATGACATTTACAAAATGTTACTTCCAAGCAGAATGGCATACAAACAAGATGCCCTGCCATGGCCAAAACTCCCTTCACTTCTGTCTCCTCACATCAATTATGTATTTCTCCTGTCTAGACATCAAGCCGTCTTGACAGCTGGTAGTGTTATTTAAGGTAAAAGAAGAAAAGGGGACATCTTTTCAGTAAATATCTCTCTGTCTCCTGCGGCACTGAGACTCACCCTCAGTAGAACACAGAGACAAGTCATTTCCATTTGCTTTTCCTTCAATATTTATTTGGGTTTCCTCTATCATTTTCGGTGAACCACACAAGAAGTGACAGCCATGAATTGCAGAGGCCCGAAGGCTGTCTAAGAACCCAAAATGTAAACAGGATGAAATTGCCCAAAATATGCACCGGCCACAAAGGTACAGTGCTGTCACTGGAGAGGTGAGTCATCTTATAGAGCGCGAGAAGGAAGAGTGGGAGAGGATGCGTGCAAATTGACTAAAACCTTACAGCCAATAACCTGCGGAAATTAACCCACATACAGAAATAAACACAGCTGTCTTTGTCTCTTCCTCAACATATGCGTGCGTTTGACACCAGCATGCTCGTGTTTTCTGACAGCAGCTGACACCACAGACAACAGCGGCGGCGCGAGTGATCCCTTACCCGTGTGCGAGCGCAAGTGTCTTTTGAGGGTGGTGTGGCTGGGGAAGGGGCGCTCACAGTGGCTGCAGATGTAGCTGTGCATCCCCGCGTGGACCTCCATGTGCTGCTGCAGGGCCTTCTGGGTCTGGAAGCGCTTTGCGCACAGCAGACAGAACACCGCCATGTCAGTCCCTGGAGAACGCACAAGACACAGACGCGGAGTTATTTCAGTACCATACACAGACAGGGCCTTAAGTGGGGAAACTGGGTCACTTCAACTTTGTGTGAGTCCTCTGAGGGAAAAGCTTCTTTCAAAGAGCAAGTGCCTCTACCTAAACTAACTCCCCTAAAAGCCCAGAGGCGCTCTGAGCTGCGAGATTTTATACATTCTATTTTAAACCATGAAAGTGATTGTTTTCTTTAAGAATTTTTCACACAATGCACAGCATGCCAATCACACAATCAATGGCTCCTTCCTGGTGTGTTAGATGTGTAATTATTCTCTTCACTCCCCATCAGGAGTCAGCTCCAGCCTGTGAAGTCCTCTGTTTCTGTGCTCAAAGAGCAGCTGATAGTAGCTCCACCCTAAATGATGCCTACACTATGCGCTCTGTGCAGAATGTTAAGTAGTGATATCAAGCCATTAAAGGCAGGACTGCAGGAAAAAACACAATCCAGTTTAATCCTGTGTGTGACCTGGCATCTCTTTAGGGCTGCTTTCCTGTTGCACAGAGTGTGGAGAGGAATACAGATAGGGAGTCGCTGGCAGGGTAGTTTAAGTCAAAATGGCTACGTGAAGAAGATCCATTGGCTGTCATACAGTCAAAGCCTAATCTACAGGCTGTGTATGACAGAGCTCAAATCCGCTGCAGCAATTCACACTGATGTGAATTCATATGTGTGTTGGAACTGAGGGACGGGTTAATAAGCAGCATTGACATAATGTGCATGTCCTAGAGAGTGAGGCTTTAATGTGAGATTATGAGGTCCTTATTTCTCTGTCTGCTCAGGTTGCAGATCATTTACAATGTGAGCAGGTCCCATTGCTCCTGACTTAGATTCAATCAGACATCTCCAGCGGAGGATCATTAGTAAACAGAGGACTGTGCCAGCACTTCATTGGAATTCAAGTGGGGTTGCTGTGTCGCATTTAAAATGCAGTCTGATGAGGTCCACTAAATCAAATCATTTGTTACTGTTATTGAAGTGCCTTGAGGCAACTGGCAATTAAATTGGAATTAACGCAGGGAAAGGGATACAGCACACTCATACTAAGAGGGGAGAGTGTCAGACACTTGCTTTGGGTTCAATCAAGTTAGCAGACAGACAAGCCTGTTCAAAGAAGAAGAAAGAAGAAACAAATCAAGCAAATTCACATTTTAAAGGATTGAATCAAACGCTTTCATAAAGGGCTGTTCGCTAATCCATACATCACAATTTGTTCAAACAAAAGCACGACGTTTTGAGACTTTACATTTCACACTTTGCTAAAAAACAAACATAACTGCTGCTTTAAAAAAATCATAGTGTTTGTTTTTTTTTTCTTCTGAAAACTAAATAAAAACTGATGAATCTCACTCCTTAACAAAAAGAAGATGGGATAAAAGACTTTTTATTTCCTGATCTCGACAATCCTTCCGCGAGGCGATCCAGTGGAATGAACTGCACCTGTTTGGAGGCTTTAGCCTGTAGACTTTTGCACAAAGAACACACAATAAGGTTCAGGCCCTCATTGACCAAGCCTATTAGTCATAGGCTCCTCGTGCAACTCATACAATACCTGCCTTTATGCTGCTGCCTAATGACCAAGACCCTTTCTCACCCGTGGATCACAATATTTTAGTTGTAAACAAAAGGCCTTCAATTCTCACCGCCTCTGCACCCCTCCCCACTGCCCACGTCCGCTGACCATACAAGAAATCATTCAACTGTCTAACCAGCTTCATTTTCTGCCTGACTCATACCTAGCTAATGCCAGTTCACTTTGCTACAGTGAAGGCTGGATAATGACCCATCTCAAAATAGCTAAAGACATTTAAGAAGCAGAAAAGTACAGTTTCCCTATAGACCTGTGAATTTTAACTTCCTACACTTTATTTTGTCCTTACATATTTGCTTTGGCCAGCAGGGGGGGTACTTTCTGTTCCAATGAGGCCGTGTTACTGTAGCTGCAGCTTCACCAAACTGAACAGCACATAATTCACTTTGTAGATACATCAAAGCAACTTTAATTATACTTTTCATTTTTTTTTTACCTCTTTATTAACAATCTCGTGTTGTAAATGTCTGTTTCAGAGCAGCTTGCATACTTTTCTCTGTTGGCTGCGAAAGTTTAGTTTCTCTGTGGAGGTAAACCGTTAGTCTCTGACACTCGCAGACATTCACACACTTGATCCTTCTGTCACCGACAATACTGAAACTTGAGAATAGAAATGACAAATATTCTGTCACAAGAATCTCACTCTTGATCTCAGGTTGACACACAATGACAACAGCTCAGCAGTCGTTTCATTCCGCGCCACTGACGGCTGAAAATAAAAATATACCAAATGATGTCTTGAAGTGTAAAGAAAAACCTTTGGAGCCAAAGGAGTGTTTGTGTGCGTTTCGTGGTGGCATTTCGCCTCACTTCGCTCTCTGTTAACTTTTCAAACAAAAAGGTTTTTGCGGTCGTCAAGTTTTTTTTTTTTTTTTTTCTCCAGTAAGCTTTGGGAAGAAGTGCAGAGGAGCTTCTTTATGAGAGAATAAGCTCTAAAGTTGGCTGCCATTGCCCCCTGCTTTCTCACCCCTAACCACACAATGGGCTTGGGATTTGACCTTTCTGAGGCGCAGGCTGACC
Source organism: Anablepsoides cearensis (assembly GCA_032275365.1). Taxonomy (NCBI): domain Eukaryota; kingdom Metazoa; phylum Chordata; class Actinopteri; order Cyprinodontiformes; family Rivulidae; genus Anablepsoides; species Anablepsoides cearensis. The sequence goes on from JAUBOC010000077.1 coordinate 8,125,279, forward strand.
CCTCTGACCTCTGCCCCTCAGTGGGGTAAAATACCATGTAATCAATGGTTTTTCTCAAAGGCTGGAGAGTTGACTGAGCATTGTGTTCAGTGGGAGGGGGCTTTAACAGTGGGAATAATGATTTTTCTTCAAGCAAATCTGCGTTTACTGTGTGCATTATAGCACGGAGCTGCTCGTCTAATCCATGATTAGGTCAAAAACTGAGACCGGTTTAAGGTTCTAATGCTGTTTTAGCATATCTCCATTAACACGGCGTGTATGCTCATGTGATTTTACACGGTCTGCCTTCATGCATCTGCCGCTTATTCAGTCCAGCTGAGGTGGGAGCCAGCCAGGCTCTCACGCTGCCTAAGAAACAAAACCATGTGTCTAGGCAACCAGATAGGATCATGGTCCTCGTTGGGGTGAAGTGTTCAAGCTAATCCCTTCATTCACAAATAAGCGCAGCCTGTTTCTTTTCATACGGGCAAACAAAAGTTTCCCACCCTGAGAATTGGGGAGTAAACCCACTCCAGGCTAAGAAGAAAAAAAAAATCCATTATAACCACAAATCTGTATCTGTGTTCAGAGCCCACAAACAGATTTCTAATTTTTTTTTTGTGATTGATTTCTATATTTGTATAAGATTTCCTTTTATTAATAATTTCGCAATGGCTGGATAATTGAATACGCAAATTTTAGAATTATATTCAAATCTGTTGTTTTAGAAAACTCCATCTAAAAACACGAGTCGCTGCCTTCCTACAGAGAGGTTTCACATGAATTTCACAGTTTGTAATGTTACATCAGTGCAGATCATGTCCACTAGTGTGCAGTGTCAAAGCACAATAAACTCTGTCCTCGGGCTCTGCTCAGTGTACATACAGTGTGTGTGTTTGCTCACTGCACATGTGTCAGCCAGTTAAATATAAACAATCACACAGGCCGAATAATGTCCGAGCCCTCGCCTGACCCATGTGCACTCAGGCTTATTGTATGACGGCTCCACAGAGATGTGACTCTACAATCACACACACACACAAAGCTACAGTACCTTAAACAACCCCGGGGCGCTTATCAGCAGACTGCTAATCTACCCGAGTGACGAACAACCGACTCAATAATTAATGCAACAAGAGATGCGTTGCTTGTGTTTAAGCACCATTCCACAGTCTGGTTCATCGAGGTCACGCGTGGCTTTATTATCCTCCATTCCCAGAACGTTTGCAATATTCTACCCAACTATCATGTTCCGCTTTGCACAAAATGACAAGCTATCCTGGTGCAAAATACATACTGTGGGTGTAATGACCAAACACAGCTCAGTTCAGTTCACTTTAAGGCTTATAGGAATTAAAACGAGGTATTACCAGGAGGGTGCAGTGTGATGACGGACACGCAATTAGGCAAGCTAAAAGGTCTACATTAAGAGGGCTGCATTAGAAAGCCTGGGCTGTATCTGAATAGACTACAGGACTGTTTAATTAGGGTTTGGACAGAAGGTAATATTATTCACTTGATGAAGCAGCCCGTAATGTGTGGAAACAGTGCAGCTGCTGTGAGTACACAAAGGCAGCACTCTTATGGCCTGTTCCTAAAGGCAAGGTGGCAAAATGGTCGGCCAGCCACGTTTTGAAGTAGATAAAGTTGATTTCTGTGCTGTAGACGCGTCAATCGTCCAAAATTGAAAGCTCTGAGCCCCCCTCGAGTCCAGACTTTGTTTGATGAAACAGACCCCTTTGTTGTGAGAGCGATTCGGAGACAGATCCATTCTTTTATTTTGGGCACTGACAACTAGGTCAGAGGAGGCTATGACAGGGCTGTGGTGAGGAGTAAACAGCAGCACATGATGTTGTTTTCCTTCTTTTCCTGGCACCCAACACCAGCAGCAATCCTCTTGCCTTCAGGAAGCCACACACCCCTTTTCCCTTCCCACAACTCCCCCCCCTCTTTGATCTCTAACTTCAGCAACCCACGGCCATTCACCTTTGACATATCAAAACAGCCAAAGAGATTTCACTGTAAATGTGTGTTGCTGCCAGAATTTCCAAATTGCTTCAGATTAAGATCTCCCACAAGTAGCATTATATCCCCTCCAGAGGACACGGACAGTGTTGCAGCTGCTGAGGTCTGACAAGTGTTAATCTGCTAAGAGGAAACTCATTTGGCTCACTGGTTATGTCACATGGCAAATTAAAGCAGAAGCTGCTGAAAAGTCCTGTGTTGTATTTTTTCTTCTTGATAATATATAAATTGTAGGTGATTCTGAAACATTTCTGCATCACACTGAAGCATTTCCACTCATAACCTCAACACAGCTGATTAAATTACCTGCCACTCGTGTCACAGCCTGTGTGAGTGCGTCACAGCAGACCGAGCCGGGGATCATTACAAAAATAAGAGAGTAATGCCCTCCTGTACCCTGCTCTGGATCCACTGCCAAGCTGAAACCGAGCTCTGGGTGTTTACAACTCTTGAGAGATGAGGGTAGAAACTTCTGGGCATCGTTAACACCCCTCCATGTCCACATCCATTAAGTATTCATACTGTGGGTGCCACCTGGAGTTACAGTTACGTGCCAGTGCTCCTGAGAGGGTTATCACCTTTCTCTGACAGTAGCAGAAAAGGTGTGGATTCAGACACTGTCAGCCATATGTAACGTCTGACGGTGGTAAGGCTGTATTTTTCACTGCCAAGCGTGCAGAACAGCAGGTTTCAAACCAGACTCAATGACAAAAGCATTGTTTTATTACTTCATAATCAAAAATGGTCATTGCTGACAACTAAACAAGTTTTGACTTCTTTATTCATTTAAATACTATTTTGTATAGTATTATATATAATATGCTTGTTCTTTTAACTTGTACTTTAAAATAGACATAACTTTGAATTGAACTACTTTTAAAAAGGTAACAAACCTCTATATCAAATAAAACACGTGAATGTTTGAGGACTTGATCAATTTTGAAACCAGTAGTTATAAAATAATAAAGTGCAGAAACCTAAGTATTGTTTGAAAAGAGAGAAAATTTGTGATTTAAAGAAAACATGTTGAATCACTAAGGATAGAAGTAAAATATTTTAAATTATGTAGTGAATCGTCTGAAACAAATGTAGTAAAGAAATATAAATATGAGGCGTTCACATTTTGTTTTGAGTAAATTTGAGAGTACGAATGAGGTAAAATACAAAAAGATGAAACATTTTAAATCTTCTATTTTTTTTTCTTTTGACTCGATTTGGATTATTTTCTCTCATTTTTTACACTGAACTAAAATGGTGAGAAGGGGAAAATAGTTTTATGCTTTTCTTTTCTTTGTGTTCCTGATTTTTTTATTTTTTTTATTAACCATTTCAGCTCCTGAAGCAATTTGTCCCAAACTCATTCAACAAATTTCTAATTCAGTTGTGTACAATATGGATCTAAATAACAATACACCTGCAAATAAGTATTATTGATGAACAAATAATGGAAATAACTGATGTATTGGACAGTGGTGCACCAATAAATCAGCCCAGATTTCCTTTTATTTTGGGTGATCAGGCCGATACTTACACGAGAAGCTGATCTTATCCACAGATCTCATCTACTTCCACTAAAATCTGAAAATCAGCCGCTGTTTTCTTTGCTTTGCTGTGAGCACTACCTCATGTCCAGTTAAAACAAGTTGATTGGAACATTGAAGGTGTATCTTCTAACACCTGACAGTGTTGGCTATTTAAAAAAATCGATATCGGCCAAATCGACCACAAAACTGCATTTTGTGCACCCCCCTAGTAATAAACAGATTTTTTTTCTAATTAATTTTTTAAATAAAAGTGGTGTTGTGTAAGGTAAATAATTTTACAGCTGCCGTTAGGAGAGAGGTGAAGATAGTATGTGGATGAAACTGTAACGCTGGCGCTGTAAAGCTTTGGCGAAGTGGCATTCGGTGGGTCTGGATGCCAGGAGATATTAGTGGGTGATATGTGAGAGGACCTCCCACCTCCCTGTTGCTAAATTATGGAGCATCATGACAGGAACAGTTTAACCCAGCCAGCATGACAAGCAACTTCTGACCCATGATCACAAGTCTTGTCGTCACGGCTTACTCAACAGCCCCGCTGCATGCTGTCCAGGTTAAACATAACGTGTGTGTGCGTGTGTGTGCGTGTGTGTGTGTCAGAGCAACACATTTTTAAATACCTGTGTGTGTTTGCCTGTGGGCTTCCAGAGCTTCCTCGGAGGAGAACGTGGCTCCACACTGATCGCACACCAGTGCCTCTGCAGGAGCTGTAGGTGACATCAAACCCATCAGGATGCATCTTGATCACACATCAACACAAACATCGTCTGACTGTTTTTGTAGTTAATTTAAAGCGAACACGAGGGGGGGGTGGGGAGAAGAAATCAAACGGGAGTCTCCAAAGCGTGCTGCTTGTACGCACTTGTGCTTTTCAGGAGTTAACAAAAGGAAGCAAATGCGCGCAGTACAAAGGAGCAGAGGAAGGTGCCATAAAAAACACAACTGGGGGCAAACAAAGGCCCCAGACAGGGTGCAATGGCCCTTCTTCCTGACAAAAAAAAAAAAAAAGAGCAGAGCTGAAGAGTTTTATTTACCGTGGCCTGTTATCAGTCTCTGAACAGTGAGCAGACTGTCTGCCTGAGAGGCCACAGAAGGACTGGGTGTTCTCTGTACAGCAGACGCTTCCCGCCTGCGGCACATCGCTTTATCACCAAATAAAAAAGAAAAAGGAAAAAAAAAAAACACACACACACACACTTCAGAGTCAACACCCCAAATCCCATCACATGGACTGTAACTTCAGTTCCCAGGTCACCTCTGGAATGCCCTTGTCTGTTCTGATGAAGACATGAAAGAGACAAGTATGCATACAGCTTGCAGAAACGTTCAGTCCTTGTTGTGCACTCACCTCACACCTGCGCACACAAACACACACACACAGACACACACGCTTTCTCCGTCTCTCTCTCACACGCAGCTGTTTGGATGTGGGTTGGCTCTCACTGAGATGTAAATCGGTTGCAGATCCATACTGGCCCAGGGCTCATTCACTGATCTATTTTCTGCTCAGCTGGCTTTAAATGAAGTTAAAATGACTCATTAAAACACCCACAAGCTTTGGGAACTCTGCGCGCTACAGCCTAAATGTGGTCCTCTTTCAACTCTTACGATGCCTCTGTGCTCAGACAGTACGCCACTGTTCCCAGAGCTGAGCACAAATAACAAAAAAAACTGTAAAAAAATTTTTTTAAAAGCCTCAATCTGCTCATTTCTAAAAACAACACTTTTCTGAAAACAACCAGTTATGATTCGTTTTGTTCCGCGGGACCAAAAATAAAACTGGAATGAGCGTAGCGGTGTGTAGTGGTAACAGTGGAGCCGTGTTGTAGATCCTGATGCTGTTTGACGCTGTCCAGTGTGGTGTGTGCTGTGTTGGGGAGAGATTGTGTGATAAGGGAAGAAGAGAACATAGTGCATTGTCTTGTGCAGTCAAAGGCACGGAGTGTGCTCTCATCCATAAACCATCAAACTGTCTCCAGACACGGCTGCAATCGTCCTCCATCAAAACACTTTGTCTGGCATACCAAAATAAGAGCCAGCATCGAGCTGAATACCAAATCAGCCCATTAGAGCGGTGGAGCACTCGCTCCTTAGCAACCAGCGGGATCTAAGGCTGCTATACTGAAATACACTGTGACAAAGAAATGAGATCCACATCTCTCTCTTTTTTTTTTTTTTTTTTTTTCCCCTCGTATTATGGGGTTGACACATCGGATGGGGAGAGTTTATGCAAAAATTCAAATTCGGTTAAAGGTGCCGCCGTTACGGATGTCACAGCGAATTGAAAATCAAAGCATGCTGTGAAGGTCTAAGAGTGATGCAAAACAATGTTTGTGTTTAGGGCTGTGCAGAGGGTACAGAGGAGGAAGAAAGGGAGAGACTCAGGTGAAGTTTAAAGAAGCAGCGTCTCTCTCATCTGTCAGCAGTGTGTCATTTCCAACAATCCTCAGAGAGCAGGCGGAGGGGACAGGGACCCTGTCTTGTCTGTACACATATTCAAACAGAGGTTTCTGTTTTAGTTTCATTTTTAGTCTCTGATCCCCCCCCCCCCCCCGTCCCCCGCCCC
>JAUBOC010000077.1:8131897-8148197 GCA_032275365.1 Anablepsoides cearensis
GTGTGTGTGTGTGTGTGTGTGTGTGTGTGTGTGTGTGTGTGTGTGTGTGTGTGTGTGTGTGTGTGTGGAGGGGGGGAACAGGTGCATCTGAAAGGCCGCTGCACTGTATCAAGAGGGCTGATCAGCCCTGAACGCTCCCGAGTTGAGTGTGCGCGAGTCACTAAATACCTGTGTGCGACAGCATGTGCATCCTGAGCCGCATGCTGTCCTGGAAGTGTCTGCCACAGTATTCACAGCTGTTGCCCTTCTCCTCATTATGCAGCCTCCTGTGAAGAGACGAACACTGATGTGAGAGCGATAACGGAGATAAGAATGTTGTGAGAACACACTTGTAATAATTTCATTTATTAGACGAGGACAGCACTCACTGATTCAACCCTTCCTAAGCAAAAAAATAATAATTAAAAAAAATGGATGTAAATGAGCCCCAGTTAGCACGTTGGTATAGTAACTCCTTTCTGAGCCTTTTCTTTGAGGCCTCCCAAACCTGGAAGCAGCATTGTCCACATAACAAGAGATGGATTTTTTTAATTCTGACAAAAAAAAAAAAAATCCCTCCCTGAATGCAGCATCATTAGTCTGAGAGGCCCTCGGAGTTGTGAATCACAACGCATGAATGCTAAAAGTACACAGACAATAGGATATCTGGCTAATTTCAGAGTGCAGACATACGCGTGCCTCCACCCGCCAGCACTGCACGCACACACACACAAAAATACACAAAGTCACATCCCCACAGAGTAAACAACACACACACACACACACACACACACACACACACACACACACACACACGCTTCTCCTGTGACTGCAATGAAAAGAAGATGATTCGCTGGAGCTTCGTTGAAGCTTCGCCGGCAGCGAAACCTATCATATCATATCACACACAATCCAAGCATGCGAGGCATCTGTACTGTTATCCTTATATCACCCCCCCCCCCCCCACCCCACACCCCACATCCCAGCCCCCTCTACAGCAGAGCAAATGGACTAAAAAAAAAGAGGCAGAGCTTGAACACACTGAGTGGGTAAAAAGAATTAGAAACTTGAAATTTAATTTAACGCAATCAGATGAACACGGAAACAAAATTCAGTTTGACTTCAGGTTTTAGTTTCTGGTCACTGAGGAAGTTTTTTTTTTTATGTGTGAGCCAATAATAATGAAGCAAGAGACAACTGTTGCTTTTCTCATCCTCCCCTTTTTATTATACGCTCATAAATAGGGTCAATTTCTTTTTTTCTGTTGGCCGCTTTAATGAACCTGAAACCACAAATGAATTTCTTGTGTTTTTTTTTAAAGCTGTGCCTGGAGACGCTTTCTAAACAACAGCAGAAAATGTCAGTCTGCAGATCAGGTGTATGCTCAGTGACCTGGTTACAGACCTGCAGCAACTTCATTACATCCTCAAGCAGCACCACCAACGCAGCTCCTTCAACCTGCGGACATCCGTCAGTCTCTCTGCGTAAAGAACGCGCATCACTAACCATCCCACAGGATGCATTTTTTCCCCTCCTTTTTTTTAAGCTCTAAAGTGGCACGCAGCTGAAATGTCAGCCGCAGGCGCCAAACAGGGGAAGGCTGGGATCCCAACCATGGGTTAGCAGCACATTAAGACTCGTCATGTTCAGAATGATTAGCGATGAGTCAAGTGCTGCCTTGTCCCCCCTCAAAAAAAAAACATAAACATCTGCAATCAAGTTAATGAGTTATTTGTGGAAATGCTCTCTTTTTTTGCGTCTAGTGACAAAACACAAACTCATAAATAAAGCAAAAACAATCAAACAGAGGAAGAAACACTGAGAACAGAGCGAGTCGCAGAGCATAAGTTATCCATCATGTTGCTGAGGCGTCCAGCCCCGGTCCCTGCTGAGAGGCTCCTCTCTGTTGATGCAAAGGAATGCATATCAAACAGCCTGGGAGAGACACTCTGTTGTGTAGAGGCACACGTTTGTGCAAATAATCAAAAGGAATTTTTAAAATATAGGGCTTTTGTAAATAACGGCGCTTTGTCACACCAAGGCCTCTTTATATCAATCCCCTCACAAAGAGCCAATTTAAAACTTCCCGACACGTCGCGCAGTTGAGACACGAGTGCAGGTGTCCCTCCGAATAAATGAACGTGTTTACTGTTGCTGCTTCCAGACTTTGATTCTTACAATTTAAGGATATTAAAGTCATCTGCGCTGTTTGTAAAGATTGTTTAAAATATCCTCTCTTTTCTTGTTTATGCTCACATCAAACCTGCACATCTCTCTAACCCATCTGTTATTTTACAATCAGCACGCAATGGGAATACTTTGAAAATGTTCCTGAAACAAGCTGTCAGTATCATCATTAGACATGAATTTGGATTGTTTTTTTGAATCTGAAATACACCCAGTAAGACTTGAGAGCAGGGTTCCCACACTTTGGTCAACTTCAAATTCAAGGACCTTTCAAGGACTTTCCAGTACCAATTTCCTCAAATTCAAGAACCACACAGGACGGCAATTACCTACTGAGTGCTACCACAGAATGTTACCAATAAGCAGGTTTAATATCATGTAAATTCAGTGAAAAACTGAACAACAGAAGTTGTTGAGTCAGAATCAAAGAAAGAAAGTGGATTAAATGTATTCATATCTACAATACATGGACATGTAATTATGTCCTGGGAGGTTCAGCAGCTCAGTTTGGGAGGAACATGTGAACATATCCAGATGCTCGGTGAGGACAGGAGGAGCTGTGGTGCTTCACCTGGGCTCAGAAAGAACTATGAGATGGCTCATGTTATTGAAAGTCACGTCAGTTTACCGTAATCCTGAGTTATCCATCGCAACAAAAGTTTATTTTTTATTTATTTTATTATTATTTTTCTTTTTACAGATGATGAAAATCAATCGCGTGAATAGAGAACTTCAATCCCCAAAAAACATTCAAGGACTTTCAAGGACAAGTGTAATGTTTGGATGTTTCCACAAACTTTCCAGGGCCTTAAAATCTTTTTTTTTTTCAAATTCACAAACTTTCAAGGATTTGAAGGACCCATAGGAACCCTGTGAGAGTATAAATTGTTGTGTTGATGGGTATCTACCTGTGCTGCTCTACAGCCTGCCTGCTGTGAAGCTGAAGGCCACATTCGCCACAACACTGCTGGCCTTGAGTCTGGCTCTCGTGCCTCATCCCTGCCGCAAACTGGCCCAGCCGGCTCAGGAGCTCCCTGTGGAGCAGACCTTGGTGCAGCAGGCTGCTATAAGCTCTTGGATCCAGCGGCACGGCCAGAGACGGGGCCACTGAAACGGACACCGGCAGGCCCTCAGCTGTGTGGTTGGAGCCCACCGAGTAAATGGAGGCCAGGTGTTTGTCAGCGATCCCAGGGAAGCCGTCCAGAGCGCTCCCCACCACTTGTCCCCCGTCTTCGGGGCCCGTGTGCAGTTCTCGAGCGCTGGTGATGACGCTGCCTCTCAGGGGCGTCCCCGGGCCCTCGTCTCTTGGCTGGTCGGACAAACAGCTTCCCTCCCCGGCGCTGGAGGACCTGCCCTCGCAGCTGTTGGCATCGTCCACCTGCATGCGCTCCGATTTGATGCTTCTGGCAGCATCCAGAGACGAGTCCTGGGATGCGTCTTCGCTGTGACACTGAGCCTGCTGGGAGCTCTCCATGTCCACCTCAGCGTCCAGCTTGGGGCTCAGATCTGGAGCTGCCTCAGGCTCTGGACCAGGAGAGCCCCTCTCTGTCATGTGGTACAGAGCCAGGTGGTGCAGGGCGGTGGGAGTGGTGCAGTTGGTTCCGTCCTGTATGGAATGCTTCTTGGACATCAACATGTGCCTCCAGTGCCTGGCCCGGCCGTGGTCACTGTGGTTTCCGGAGCCGTGGTTCCTCACAGCCACCTCCTCGCTCTCCTCCGCCTGGATGGTCTCCAGCACCTTCAGGCACTGCTCCTCCAGGTACTCGATCTCCAGGATCTCTGCCGCGTACAGCAGGTCGTCCAGGTCCTCGGCCGTGGCCTGCAGCGAGGCGGTGTAGGCGTACTCGAGGATCTGCTGGAAGGTCTTCGGGGACAGGAAGTCCAGGGCGTAGCGCAGGCTGCTGCGGTGGAACAAGATCTCGAACATCTTGCTGGTGCAGGCCAGGACGGTGCGGTGCGCCGGGAACTCCTGGCCATCCACCGTGATGATGACATCACACAAGGTGCCGGTCAGGCGCATCTGGTTGGCCCGCTGCAGAAGCGTGCTGGAGTGAGTGGGATTGTTGAGCTGGAGAACACCCATGTTTGTCAGAGTCGGACCGCCGCATGAGGTGTAGCTGTCCCGGCTGCTTCACTTTCCTTCGGCTGGTTGCAGCTCTGTGGTTTGGGTGGTGGGGAAAAAACAAAAAATAGCAGATCATTAGAGTCAGACTGGCTTACAATAAAACATAAAAGGCTGTTAATTCCACACCAATGGCCACTTTTATCTAAGCTTAATCAAAAAGAATATTTTTAAGATATTATGAAGCAAAAGCAATACATATTTAATCGTATTCTGTGAAATCTAAAGGCCTGGTTGATTTCTTCAGAGGTCTTGTGTGATGCACCCTACATGTTTATGTATTTTAATTAAGAATCAAAGGCAGACAGCAGGTCGATAAGCGCAGAGCAACAGTTTCCATTGCAGGTGATTAGTCTGAGGTCTAGTTGAGAGCGGTCACGTCGCTGTAATAGCGTCTGCATACTGAGAGGTGACTGTTCAATTTGTCAGGCTGCTCACACACACTCTCTCACACACACACACCTCTCTGCTTTCAACAGGTTGGCTCGCTTTCCCCAAACGCCTCCATAGGAGCTGATTGTTATTATGTGAAGTCGCTCCAAGTTTTATTCAACTCTCGCCTCCAAAAAAGGAAAGAAAAAATGGTTTAAGGTCAAAAATCCAAAGCCGGGTGTCAGTTTTCCTCCTGAAAACCAGGATGATGATTCGTGTCTGTGAGGTGTTCGGGATTGTCGGAGCGCTCAGCGGCTCCTCGGGTGATGCTGACAGACCGCATCCTCCTCAACTGACCGCAAATCTCGGAGCGCATCAGGTGCGGACGCGCAAATGCGCTTTTATTCCCCGTCTTTTAAAAGCGCGCAGAGACAAGTGGAGCTGTCTGTCCGAACAGAACAGACCCAGTTCGTCCCAAATGGCTCACAGGGTTTCACATTCAGCTGAACACTTTCAGACACAGTTAAGTTTCTAAAATTCTTAAGAGGGGAAATAAAAGGCGGCGAAACTTGTGTTCATTTTTTACACGTCTAGACGAATCAACAAGAGGGCGACTAAATCCGGCGTGGATGAGGAATAATAATTATTAGAATTAACCTGAGACTGAAAAGTAGTTCACCGAAGCGACATAAACTGGAATAAATAAATTTGTAAGAATAAATAGAATAGTAAAAATAAAGGCGGCTGTCAGAGTTTCTCTCACCTCTGATTCCTGACGTCCTCCGCTGATTTATCCAGCCAACATCATGCTTACACATTTCACAGAACCCGCTCCAAACTCAGTCCTGCTCCAAGGAAGCAAATCATCTCCCTGCCGCCACACGTCAATCATCCGGAGGGGGGCGGCACTTCCGGCGAGGCGTTTCAAAGTAAGAGTCAAGCGTGACAAATAAAATGACCCAATAATTCTACTAATGTTAGGCCTACAGATTTTATAATATGTGAATTGTTTTACTAAAAAGGAACTATTAGAAGTAAAGGAAAGTATTGACATTTGTAAATCATTAGATTAATTTATGAATTATATTTTAATTTTATTTCTATACTTAACTAGTGGTGTCCAATACTAGTTTTTTTGTATTTTTTTACCAGACTTGAGTTCAAGTAAGTACTTCAGTTTGGGTAGTTGCGGTACTGAGTACCTCCTGATAAGCGTATAAATGTGTTGCTACTTAAACATTACAGAATAATTTAGCACAATTTCTTTTAATAATGCCACAGTTAAAAGCCAAAATGTTGCACAATCTTGAAGTCTGTGGCTGAATATCATGATGCATCAGTTATATAAGTCTCAGATACTTGCATTTTTAAAATTACCATAATACTTCAGACCAATTCTACTTCAGTTATTTGTGTCATCATATTGACTCTTTGCAAGGCCTGTAGGGAGAAAATGTCCCTGGTTGGAGACATTTTAAGATAAACATCTGATGTTAACTCATTGCCTGTCTGCAATATAAGTTTTGTTGCTGTCAGCCTTGTCTCTGTTAGCAAAATATCTAATAAAGAATATGTTTCAATGAAACTCTCCAAAAATCCAGTTCAGTTTATTCATATAGCACCAGGTCACAACAAACATTATGGAGGGGCCATGTAGGTACAAAAAAGCCCGACAACATAAAGCAGTCATTGTAAGGAAGCCTGCAGATTGCGTTGCATCTTTGATCAGTTTTGAGCAACACTTTAGCAGCAGTCTTGTAGATTTTTTATTTATTTGTTTTTGTTATTGCACTGGTAAAACAATGTAATAGCAACACATTTGCACAGACAAAAGAATAGTTAATTTTATAGCGTTTATCATTTTTAGTTTGTACTGATAACACTTTCCCGACATCTCAGCGTTTTGCTTTGAAGTCAACTCGTCAGACTTCCTGTTTAGTCCTGCTTGTCCTCCGCGGTCTTGACAGCTTTCAGCTCATGTCCACGGGGACGTCACGGCTGTGAGAGCTGTCTCTCCATCACAGAGACACGTACAGGACATGAAAACACGAGGACTGATTGAGTTTCCTCAAAGAGAAGCCGAGTTGGTTCCATTCAGAAGCTGTAAACACGAGTTCTGCTCTTCAGAAAGAGAACACATGAAATTGGGTAAAAGGGGAAAAGTCTGACTGAAGCTGGGTGCCAGGTCAGGTCACTGTTCTTGTTGACACTCTGTTGACACAACACGGGTTATGTCACACCAGGGCTACTAATGACAGTTAAAAATATCAAGACCTCACGAGGAAATAGTTTGATATTCAAGCCTGGAAGTATTATTTACTCCAGGAACAAACTTGCGTCATGTTTTATATGTTTATTTGCGTCAAACCTCCCGGAAAAAGCTTTCTTGATAAGTTTTTACCTTACATAGCCTGGCTGTAATGTGACATTTCTGTAAATAATCCTGTGTTCATGACATGAAGGTAAAAACATAAAGACTTAAACACATTTTTACTGCCACCTACTGTCCAAAACACGTCATTACATGAACCCAATCTGAAACAAGAGCTCTCATACTAGAAAAAAGTCAATTAATATAAAGAAAAATAGGCCAAGACAAAATTAGATTCAAAACCATTTTTATTTTGTAAATGGGTTATCACTCAGACTATACACAACAAATATTTTCTGAGTTTGACCCGATAAAACCAAAAGGAGCATCCAGAGACGGAGGAGTAAAATGTTCTGGGGACGGGAGTACAAGAAGAGTGACATGTTTTGTTCTTTTACACTTCTTAGCTCTTTAACATTACACCTATTGTCTAAAGCTTTACAAAAAGTAATTGTTCTTCTATTGCAGGTGGGTCACCTTGTTTCCTGCCATCAGTTTCCCCGAACTTGTCAGGCAGTTGCTCTTGGTGAGTGATTTTGTTATACAAAAAAGACGAAAAACTCAAAAAGAAATCCAAAAAAAAAAACCACATTACAGAACACTTGAATAACAACCAGGGGAGAGAAATGAAAAGCGCGTGTAATTGTTCCAGAACGAGCCCCGCAGGGAACACACAGAAATCAATATGAGAACAGTTTTCTCCCTTACAAACACGGGCACATCTACGTGCCTTGTAGTTATGAAGTACTGACTGAATTCATGCCAAGGCCCAAAAACACCTTCCTTCTCTACAGCTGGCAATATTTAGTGCTGTGATCAGAGACGGACAGTTTTTATACACTACACGTGTTATAATGACCACATCAGTCCACTTTTGTTTCTAATAATACATCAAATAAAAAATAGGCTTCCTCACGACGAAGCTCTTCAGGTTATCATAGAAACTGATGACGAGACGATCTACTGACACACAGGTACGGTGCACAAGCTTTGCAGGCAGGAATGGAAAATAAATCTTTGTCAATTTTAAATAGTACAAAATGATTTTCAGACGTTTCCCTTCAAATTACAACCCAAACTACGGAACCAGAGATTTGATTAAAGTTGAGGACAAACTCTGGCTGTCATGGTTTTTACCTGTAGCTCTATCGCACAACATTCAGTTACTCCAGAGGTCTTTGACCCTTGGCTGAGAATCAGCTGTTCTGCTGGCAGTTTGTAGTCTTTCTGTGATCAAACCTGTTTATTAGCAAATTGTTTTTAACAGTTCTAAGATAAGGCAGTGACAGATTGAATAAATTTCATCTTAAAAATGATCCAAATCTTATTCTGAACTTTCTCAGTGTACGGCAGGGATTTCCTGGTCTTTTCCTTCACCTGCTCTGGCTTTTGTCTTCCTAAACAGTTAGACACTGCATTTGGGCTTCTGTTTTATCAATGCCAGCATATTTCTGTGAGAGATTTTAAAAATCTCCACGACGGACAAAACAAAATTTTGAAACAAACTTTGTAAAAACTTTACAACCACTTGCAGGTCAGACATGCAGAACAAGCTATTTAAAGAGACTAGCTCACAAAAATGTCCAACTTAAAAAAAAATAATGCCAACAGTTTCAAACCCACACAGTACAACATTAAAATAAGAAAAATAATTTATATATTTATATATATAGTCCTTTTTATTACATTTATATTCTCATAATTATCCAGTACTTGTGCGCAAATGCAACTCAAACTGCGCACGAGTCGAGATTTAAAGATTTATCAGGCGATACTTATAAGCAGAAACTGTACCTGACCGGTTAAATAAAATGAGTTTAAAAAAATTAAATAAATTTCTTATGACCTAAAAATAAGTTCCTTGGGTGTGATAAACATTTCATGAAAGGTAACGAGGAGCAGAGTCAAAGTGCACTCTAACCAATAAACACTACAGTGTTGTTTTCAACGTGTTGTTTAAGAGCACTACAAATAAGAAGTTGTGCAGTGTTTTACTCTGGTTGGTGCCGGGAAATGCTTTAGGTCGGGCTTACGTTGGCCCGGTCCCATCATACTTTGCTCTCTGTGGTTTTTGTCTGTATGACACTGTTGTGTGCTGTAGTGATCAGGGTATTTGGTAAGTCTCCCTCCTCCAGTTTGCCTTTCTCATCAGCAAAAAACTTCCTGCAGTGGGAAGAAAAAACAAAGTTTCAAATTAGAAATGTTGAGGTCAGCGGTATGAGAAACAAACAGCTTAGTTGAACACAGTCTCAATGACATTTTTACCCAAATATGTAAGAAGACACTGTTTTTTTGGGGGATCTTCTTACATATTTCTTCACCACCTTGACAACAGTCAGATAAAATAAACAGATAATGACATCCCCACATACCAAACTGGCATCCCTAAACTCACAGTAAATGTTTAGCAATTACATATTTAATCAGTTTAGTTCTACTTCAATGGGACTATAATAGGACAATAATGAGCTCTGATTTAATATCCCTGTTTATTTTAAATCATTTAGTACATTTTCTAGCAGCCGCCTGCAGCTCTTTCTGCAGCTCAGAGCAAGAAAGCAGCAGTCGAGTCTGGCTTCTTTTTTCTCTCGGTGAGGATTTAGGGAACACTTAAAGGTTTACAGTTCCAGCCTGAGACAAAGCATCTTCTAATCAATAGGAGCACGTTTCAGACCGAGAATGTGTCGCGTTACTATTTAACTGCCTTCTACAGAGATGCTTGTTACGGCTTTATTCAGACATGACCTGACTGCTGAGCAAAGAGCCACAAAGCAGCTCTGCCTGAGGAGGATGAAAAGGAGTGCAGCGGTTTCACAGAAAAAGCTTTTAGAAAACGGAAATGCCTCCTAATAACAGTGATGCACACAGATGCAACTTTCTGCTTTCATCCTAACAGAACCGAGCTGCCTGGACTAAAATGTCTGACATTTAAAAAATAAAATAACAAGAGATTAGGTTAAGGCCTTTTCTGTCCATTTTCTAAGTTGTGTAAAAGAAAATACAGAAAAGGAAGCGTCGGGTTCTGTGAATGAGGTTGATGTAGAGATTTTATTCAGTGTGGTTTCACCTAAAATCTAAACAATACTTAGTACACAACTTATATATTTTAAATGTCAAATGACAAGTTTTTCCAAATATCTTTAACAAATTAAGTCTTCAGATTTTATTTAAAACAATTTTGCAAAACTTGAACATTTTCTGGAAAGTGTCAAAGTTGTGTAGTTAAAACTGCAAACTTTAAATTGATGACTTTGCTCTGATGTCATAAGTTTATTTTTTTTTACTTGATGGTTTTGTGAGCCTAAAACTGTTACAATGTGTGCATCACTCTAGGCTTTAAAGAAATTATAAAATAAATAAATAAACAGATATGTTGTATTATGTCTTCTGCAGATTTAGTTCCAGCTTGAGACTGGCTGGAAGATTTTACAGAAAATCTATTAATCAACCAAAAAAAAGGAGTTAAAACAAAGTTTCAGAGGCTTATTAGATCATATTTACATATGATCCAAACGTAATGTTCAGATTTGTTCAGCTTGGACGTTTCTAAAGAATAAAGCCCACAATGAATAACATGACAGCCATCATATCACTTCTGTCTGCAACATTCCACTAAAAGAATCACCCCATTGTCATTACCACAGTTTACCATTACAATATTTGATATTGTGTGGTCGATGGCAAGATGCGGTGGTGAATGAATGGGCGTACACATTACACACACTCGCACACTAACACACACACACAGATAAACCTCTAGAGGGAGCCGTACTCATCGTTGACAGGAGGCGCAGTCTTGACCAGAGTCTCTGAAGCCTCCACAACTGGGCCTGAGGGGGGGAGGTCTGCTTCGTCTCCACTGGGCCAGGAAGGGTCAGCGGGCGGGCTCTCTAAGCTAATCAGGTCTGAGGGGGGCCGGGAGGGTCTTCCTGTGCCGTTCGTCAGCTCTAACTCTAAATCTGTATCTTTGAGCTCTACGCTTGGAGCTGTTAGGTCGTACAGGTGTGACGCTGGTGTGAGGAGGTCACTGGGGACTGCAGAGGAAATCTGAGTGATGGGGAGAGGTGGGGAAACATCTGCCACTAAAGAAGTGGGGTTTTCAACATCTGGACGCTCAGCAGCACTGGTGATTTCTGAGCTTGCAGCAGGTTTTGTCGTGGAAACGTTATCTACAGGTGACTCAGCAGGATTGTTTGTGTCGAAGGCAGTAAAGCTGCATGAATCTGGAGTGTCGGCTTTAAAATCTGGGTCTGGTTTTGGGGGGGCAGTGTTTGCTGGAGCGGGAGCAGTTTGTGCCGGTGTCTCTGTGTTTAAGACTGCAGTGTTTGGCTGTGAGCTGAGCTTAGTGACTGGGGGGCTCGGAGCAGGTCTCTTGGTGTCAGGAGTGGTTGGGGAAGATGCAGAAGATAGAGCGAGGGGGGAGACAGGGGGGCTACTTCTAGCAGCATTCAGAGCAGCAAGTTTAGGAGAGTGTCTGCGCTTCGGTGGTATTGGTGTTCCAGATTTTTGAGGTCTGGGCTGATCGGGGCTATGAGGAGGATTGGTTATTTTCTCCTGCTCCTCTGAGGTGTTACTTCGTCTGTCTTCGAGTAAGGGGGCTATTTTGGCCTCTACGGCAGTCGAGGAGATGACCGGAGTTGTCGGGGCCGTGTTCGATTCTGGGGTCGGGGCTGGAGCAGCAAGAGGGGTGGGTGAGGGTTCGTTGGCCAGAGTGGACAGGCTGCAAGTGAGGGTAGTGGTCTCGCTAGAGGGGCTTTCCTGAGCAGGATCGTTTGTTGCGGTGGCTGTGTCAGAGTTGGTGGCTACGGAGGAGGGGGTGTCCAGTGCCAGAGAAGCCACCAGCCTGAGAGAGCAGGGAGAGAACAGAGACACACAGACTAGACACCAGGGTGACTGTGACAGAGGAAGGGTGGCCCGGACCAGAGCATGCAGAGGGATTAGTTGGCTTTAGAAATTCACACAAACATAGACAAAGCAACTCAAAAAACAGCAGCTATTAAAGCCTAGTGAGAAAAAGAAAAGAAGAAAAGAAAAGGGTGTCATGCTGTGAGTGAACATTAAAGGATACATCCCATACACACACCAACATGGAGTACACTGACTAGGAAAACTAATGTACTAAAAAGGCACCAGCCTCCCTACACAAAAACTACAGAACCACATAGAACCACCTATAAGGGTTAAACAGTACCAGTGACAATCTCAAACTGTACAATCTTGTTTTTTTTTTCAGACTTCTTATATGACACGGCTCACTGAGCGAGTCAAATGCTAGCCATATGGCTTTATGAATTGACCACACTTAGGAGGAATGAAGCCTTTGTGTCTTTGACTGGTATTGCTTCAACCTTCATAAAATGAGACAGAAAATCTCCAAAGCTGAAGAAGAAACACAAAGTACTGTAAATTCCTCTGATGGGGAGTAAAAAACAGAAAAGCAACAGAATCATTTGGACTCCACTCAAGAATGGCGTCAACTTTTAAAAAATAAATTACAGGTCAAATTTAGTCCTGTTAAATAACCAAGTTATTCTTTGAAGTGGAGTGCAATGTACAACAGCTAAAGAGACTTGAGCATTAAAAGGCCATGTGCCATTTTTTCCAGCTTTAACTCACTCTGGCTTTGTGAGAGGTGTGGTTTCATTTGGTTCCATCGGCCCTGCTGCATTATGATTGGCTGTGCACTCGTCTTCTGTTCTGACTTCTACGATTGGCTCTTTGGACTCATCTTTCCTGTGAGGCAATGACAACAGTTAAGGTAAAATTTCAGTTGATTACATCATAGTTGACATTTTATTGGCTCAATAAGATTTAAAAGGAGGCGATGGGAGAGCATTAAACAGTCTTTCATGTCTTGAAACAGTTTTAATCTGTTCAGCTGAGAATGTAAAATGTGCCGTGTATTTAAGTGAAATCTTTGATACTCACACAAAAGCTGCTTTGCCCTCCTCCAAGTGGTGCCCTTTCGTCCCCGTGCCCGATTTGCCACAGAGGCACATGATGAGGCCACATTTGTTGACAAAGTAACAAGTGACGTCCACAGCCAGCAGCAGGAGTACAAACCCCACGACGAGGATCCCTGCCCAGAGCATGGTGCCCATGGAGAGCGCTCCTTCATCACCCAAATCTGCTAGACGAGAAACAAAAATATAGAGAAGCACCGAGCAACTGGAGCAGAAACACGCACACAAAAAAAGCTACTGTACTACTTTTACCACAAATAATAGTTAAAAAAGAACTTACCTTTAACAGAGTGACTACTGATAAACCTTGTTTCAGTCTGAGTTTTGGCTGTTTTATGTTGACGTGCTCAAATTTTCATTTACTGGTAATTACAGGGCATGATGAAGATTTTATACAACTTTTTAAACCAAAGACAAACATAAAAAGTTGATCAAAGTTCAAACCATTTATTTGGTATTAGAAATATGGGCAGATCAAAGTTTACATGTTTGCTGGTTACATGCGGGATATTTTGTTGACACAAAAATGTCGTTTTCAAGATTTTTACAAAAGTATATAAAGTGAAATTGATTATAGCATAATATTGTCTGCTGAATGCTAAAAGCTAATTAAGGACTTTATAAATATTTACATCAATGAGCCTTAACATTATGACTACTGACCTGTAAAGTGAGAAAAGTCAAATCTAATCTCAATTTCTTTGCACTAGTCCTACATTTTGTGTGTTCAGAGTGAGGAACCACATAGTGTGTGTTGTAGGAGAGAGAGGTGGTCCAAACATTAGGAAATGGGATTCAGCCTAACACACATTTTATTATGAGTTCTGTTGGGGGTATTCTTCAACTCTGGTATTTATATAAAAGCAATATTATTTCAAAACTTTGCCAACAATGTAGTTAATCTACAAACTAACTGTTTAATTATTGCTGATTGAGTATATTAAACTTTGTAGATAAAATAAAAAGGGTAAACACGTCTGCTAGTGCAGCACCCTCAGATTATAAATATAATAAATCTTTCAAATTAAATGTAATTTTCTGATAAGATTTGATCTTTTTTCCATGCATAAGAAAATGTCAATAATTGTCTTCATAAAAATAAATGTTTTTATAATAATTCTGTTCACAGTTTGTCAAACTGTGCCAATATAAATAATAAAACTGTTTTTCTGAAGCTTTTCCTATTATTAGTGTTATTGTTCCAATCCTTTACAGTACATTTGCATAATTTCATGTCAATAAAAATACAATAATGTTTATGTAAACAAACAGGTTCAGTACTCAGCACTTACTTGGCTCTAAAGTGCTAGTTTTTATATCATCTTATTTTAACTGTAAACTCCTCTTTGCTGTCTAGTGATGACTATATGTGCTAATGCTGAGCAGTGAGAATCTGTGGGAGGCAAAGGTTTGTTTTCTGCTGCCTTTGGTTCAGTTTGTCTGTCTGGTCTGTTCTGAAGCAACAAAACACTTTTTCTTCTTTTCTTTAACTGAGACACATCTGTCATGAGAGAACAGTCAAAGTTTGTCCGTTCATTCATTCATTTAGGGTGAATTTAGAGTTACCAATGAACCTAACATGCATGTTTTGGTCTGTTGGAGGAAACCAGAGAAAACCCACGAGTGCTTGGGGAAAACATGCAAACTCCCTGTGACCTTCTTGCTAAGAAGCCATAGCTCTAACCACACCTGTCAAAGTCAAGGTATAAAAGTGTCCAGGGAGACAGCCAGGCCAGAGAAAAGGCAAGCTGCCCTCTGTTGCAAGTCCTGAACATAAACTATGATAGCAGGAGCACAGTGATGAGGGACAGGATGAGTGACATCACAGTGCATGTCACAGATGAGCAGCCCTGCTTGGCTGCAGGTGGAGACAGCACAATCCAGACCAAAATGCACACAGGTCAGGATGAAAATGTTCACGTGGCCCACCACACCAATATCCAGGTTCAGGCAACAAAGCAGGAACAATGAGCGAAGAGATCAAATGAGATCAGGAAGGAGGAGGGGGGGATGAAAGGAAACAAAGAGGGGAGGGAAAAAGAGAGGGAGAGAGAAAGTGAAAATGTGTCACGTCTGAAAAACCAAAAGTGAAAAATAAAATTAAGAAACCGATTTCTCGCATTGATGGAGGAAAAACACAGCAACACATTGAAGTAAAAGCATGACACAAAGAAAAGGAAAACCACACCATGCTGACTAGAGGGTGACTCAGAGGTGGGTGAGTGGAAAACGCTTTAGTTTGGAGAATGAATTAGGAAAAAAAAAGTGAGAGGAAGACATAAAGGCTTGCTGTGCTCAACAGGGTCTGGCACCTATAGGGAAGTTGACAAGCTGTGTGGGTTTTCTACTGTTAGTAAAAAGCTGCTTCAGCTGTAGAGAGGACCTCAGCATACATGATAATTAAGAGTTATTTTAAGGACTCCTTCTAAACACAAACTACTTTACCTGTCTTGTTAAATTAAAGAAAGATTAGAAAAAGCACAGTCATTCCGAGGAAATGATCCTCTATGGAATGTGTTCGTCCTAGTTCTGTGAGCACAAACTCAAGGTCATTCAGCAAGACCTGTCAAAACTTTAAAGCTAGAAAATTCATCCAGAAAATCATTTTTTTGTCCCCAATGCCATCCAGGAAATCTATTTTTTCCTCCAGATTTATTTAGTTGTCTTTCATCCCCCAGAGGAACAGTTATAAATAGACTGCGACGCTCAGGTTTTCAGCTTTGAGTTTGGCTCATCGTTTTTTCTGGTTGTTATGGTTCAGCTCATTGTGAGCGAGCAGAGTGAGGATACCTGGGATGGCCTCTGGCTTTGTGGAGGTTCTGACGGACATGGTTGCAGGCTGGGACTTCCCCTTCTGGTTCTCTGCCACCACGTAGACATTATATTCTGTGTCCCAATCCAACCCCCTAAGAACCACGTGCTCACTGCCGCTGGGCAGCCGGATTTCAGGTTTCCACTCTGTCGCCTGCATCTAAAGATGGAAATAAACACATTCAAAATGACAATTGTTAACCCAATTGGTTTTAGTTTTCGCTGCAAAATAATATTGAAATAACAGAAAATGTTCAACTCTGTGAAATTTAAACAATGAAAATATTTGCCAATGAAATAAATATTCACATTTTGCTTAAAGAAATAACAGTTCATTTAATGTACGGACATATGCATTTAAGAAGAATCATTGTGTATATGTGACCCATCACATCGAAACAAGGATTAAGTCTAAACCTGGGATATGGAGAAATAGGCAAATATAGTGTTTTGATTAAAACGTTTGCAAAAATTGCATTTTGTCAAAACATAATG
>JAUBOC010000077.1:8151966-8167118 GCA_032275365.1 Anablepsoides cearensis
CTTGGATGAGTTACAACAACACCTAATTTCCCTCTGGGATAAATAAAGTATTTTTGAATTGAATTTGAATTGAATTGGTACATGTAGGAAGTAGGTTGGGAGTTGTGACCCCAAGTGAAACTTATTGTCATGCTCTATATGCAATCACAACAGACACACAATCACAGCTTAATGCCTGAGAGGTGGAGAAGCTTACAGGAACAGGGACGCTGGGACCAAGGAGATGGTAATCCAAAGACCATATGGTTCCTCAGCCAAACACAAACACCATGAACCCTCACTATGGTGTGTTCCTTGCTGATGTACCAATAGGTCCTACTCCAGCCATTTCTACATACACCATCGACCAATTAGAGCCCCCTCAGGGAACAGTCAAAGCCCACGTCTGGCAGAGTGATCAGCTGAATCTGCTTGGTAATGAAGAGGTCTGCAGGTGTGACAGGTGATGATAGATTTATTCATGGCTAACCTGGGCCACAGCGACTGAGGTTCAAAGCTCATTCCCCCTCCTGTGAGCAACAGCATTTTAATGAATTTCTAAAGAGTCATTAAGGCGGACGCAAAACAATATTTTGTCACACAGCTCGGGACACTGATTGGTTTAGCAGCAAAGACGCATAAAAGAATGATGGGGAACAGACCATGTTTGGGGAATTGTTGATCGAGCTGTTGGCGCGCGCGCACACACACACACACACACACACACACACACACACACACACTCAAACAACACACTCACAAAACAGCACACCCTCACAACAAGCAGCAGTGAGCCAGCAAAACAACACAAACAATCTAAGATGTTTATCTTTCTTCTAGCTTCTCAGATCTGATGGTATCTGTACAAAGAACAAGCTTAAAAAGACCCCAGCCCAAAACCTACAGACCCAAATATCTATCACTGATGTGTCAACAGCAGACACTTCAGAACATCCTCAGATGCTTGTTGTTCGGGTTTGGACCAGTCAGACATGTTTTAATGGTAAGGGTGGACCATCTCAATATTAGGCAGGTGATTGTATTCATATTGCTGATTGGTCAACAAAGCAAGTGTGACTTTTGATGAAATCGCTGAGTAATTCTGTGATTTAAATAGCAGCAGATGGTTTGGATGAATAAGTGTTTCTTGAATTCTTGGATGACAAGATTTTCCTCCATGGAAAAGTTAAAAGGACAAAACCAGCAGTCGATGTAGCTCCTGTTGGCGCAGTGAAAACATTGGACAGAAAAGATGCTGTTTTTATGAAACTGTCCAAACATTTCAGATGCTCTACTTGATAATGTGTTTATAGAGATGCGGTGTGAGTAATATGTTTGTGAAGACAGAAATGAAAAAGGTTTGGATAAAAGCTTGTGCTGTAAATCGTGCACTTACGAACAGGCTCTGTCTTGAAGAACTCAGCAGGGCTGCTTTCTCCTTCACCCTTCCCATTAATGGCTGCTAACTTTACTTCGTAGCTGGAGTCTGGCTTCAGGCCTGTGATTGTCACTTCATTGTTCAAACCTGTTACAATATCAGAGACAGGGCAAGTCCAGTTGAAAATCACCTTCATAAATTTGATGAGTAATAAAACAAACTCATCTCTTTTACCAACAATACATGCATGATTACCCCCTGTAGCAAACATTAATGAGCTTAATTTTAAATTCAGTCCAATAAAATATTAACTGATAGTTTTTATAAGAGGTTCTAAAACAAGAAACATAAAAATAACAGATGTGTCAAATGATTTAGGTACAAAAATGACTTTCTTTTTCACCTAAGCTATTATCTCAAATAAGTATGATTTATTATTTAAAGATAACCAATTTAATGCATGATATATAAATACACAACACTTTTTTTTATAAACAATCCTACATAAGTAATTTTGTTACTGAAGCCAAATGAGCAAGAAAAACAACAGCAACAGCACCACTACCAATTTAGTCGTTTGCTTGTTTACCATCTGGAATCTCGTAGACTCTCTTCATCCAGCCTCCTCTTCCCTGCGTCCTCCACTCTGCTCTGTATTTCAGAACAGGAACGCCTCCGGTGGATTCGGGCTCCCCAAACTGGATGAGTGCAGTGGTGGAAAAGGGTCTCACTTCATCAATGAATGGAGCTGATGGAACCTCTAAAAGCCGGAAAATGCAGTCGATTTACCACAAAAACTGTAAGATTGCAGCCTACTGGAGCAGTCAGACTTCATCGTTTTTCTTTAAATGATGGACCATAGCTTTTAGGTTTAAATAGCATCTAAAACAAGTTGAGCTTAAAAGAAATACAAGATATAAAGCAATGATGGTGCCTTTTATTCTTAATGCTGAATACTACTGTATTAACTCAGCTTAATAAAATACAAGAAAAGCCAATAATAAGTTGAATCCTCTTATGACTAACTGATTCAGATAGAGGTCGTTCTCATAAATTAGTCTTTTTGATACTAACTTAAAAAACAAAAGGCACAACAAAAAACTAAAAATTATTAGCCTCAATAATGTTCAAAACCTTTGCCACAAACTAAAATTTTGAAACAATAAACCTTTGCAGTCTGCACAAAATGTTTCAATTAAATGTTAAAGTTTAAATCAATATACAAACATTACTTAAAAATAAAAAATAGTAAAATTCAAAAGCATTATACTTTGAGCTGTGAGGTATAGACGTAAAAAACAATCTGGTCTTTCCTTTTGTTTTTTGAGAGGAAAATAATAATTTTCAGCACGGGCTGTGCTCCTCCTTATAGAGAGAATTACTTTTTTTAAACTATTTAACCAATTGAATCGCAGCGTCATTATCTCCAAGTATGGGTGGCAGCTCCAGACCCAGACTCAACCTGTGATGTGAACACAGTTCTGTACTGCATCACTGTGATCTGAGAAGTAAAAAGGCACACTGTAATTACTGCAGTTGCCTTCAGTTAAAAGTGCAGTTTTCCTCCCATTCATTCACTTTGAGTGGTGGCTTAAAACTGTTTCTCTCTTTTCCATCTGCCTTATGGGTACGTCTGCAGTCAGTGGTAGCAGTAAGATGTACCAGGAGAATGCTGTAAGAGTTTCTTTATAAGGCTTTCAGTAAACTAGCAGCACACAGGGTTATATACAATGTAAACTATTTTTTACACTGCTTCTAAAATCTTATGTGGTAGATTTTTTTTTAGCCAAATCTGTGATCACAGTCCAAATAAATATTTTAATGCATTAATGCTTTTTTACAGTAAATACAGATGTTAAACAGATTGAATGTATGCCATGCATTCTGACATTTTCATAACATCTGTACTAGACTTGTTAAAAAAAATAAAAACCTTCTTGCTGATTATAAAAACAAACACTTTAAATGCCAATTAAATAAGAAACTGAATCACAGCCTCATCACTGACCAGCCTGAATGAGCAGGAACTCCTTGGACTCTGTGCCCATATCGTTTGAGGCGGTGCAGTTATAGCTTCCAAAATCATTTTCAGACTCGGGGGTAATCTGTAGAGGAGGGGGGGAAAATGAAGCAGTAAATGAACAAGGGGCACTGGAACAAAACGGATGAACAAACTTGTGTGTCAAATTCTACGAAGGTGACCTTTTTGTTTGTCCATTAGAGTAGCCTACTTCTGTTTGTTGCTACGAGCCTTCATGCTGCTGAATTATTCATGGCCCCCCCCTTTTTTTTCCTCCCACAAAGGAGTTGAAAGAAAACCCCTTCACTTCCAAGTCTATGCTCATGAAATCTTTATGACGTGAGGTGGTAGGGGGCTACGAGGTGTGTCTGTGGATGTGGATGAATTGCGGGTGTGTACAGTATGTACATTTGTTTTAAATATGCATACCTGCAGGAAGCTGGTTAAGGGAGTTCTGAAGATCTTGATGTTGGTGCTGTTTGAGTTGGGAAGCTGCAGTCCATCTCTCAGCCATATGATAGACACATCACTGGGATACGCTTTGACTTCACAGCTGATATTGACAGGATTTCCCTCCCAGGTATACACTGCAACTGTTCCATGGATCTTAGGAGTATCTAGGAAATAAACATGTTTTACAAAACCTTCAAAATACTGTGTAACAGTTTAATAACCGTGAATCCCATATTGTAATATTTTAGAGAAACTTTTAAAACCTTCTACTTATTTTATAAGGGAATACTCACATCGAACCTCCAGATAAACTGATTGTTCGTCTTCTCCAATGGCACTGCGCGCTGTGCAGAGGTACTGACCAGCATCTGTGTACTTCACGTACTTCACAGTGAGGGAGGACACACGGGCATCACTCCTCACTACAACATTTCCATCCAGGCTCTAAATTACAACAAGAAATAATTTGGTATGGGGAAGGGAGAAACAAATCAGATTATTCTGTGGCCATATTGGCACTATGGAACGATAGAGCAGAAAGCAGTTTGACCTGAAAGAAAAAAGGCAGCCTTTAATAAAAAAGAGTGGACATTAAATTAATGAAAGAGGTGAGCACTGCTCTCTAATAAGATGTGAGAACTTAAGGACATAGATGACAAGGCAGGGAAGCTTCTAAATAATTGATGCCAGACGCCATTAGAAACCATCTAAAGATTTTCACATGGCAGCTTTACAAAGTTGTGAAATACGCTGATGCAGGTCCACAGGCAGCAGAACTTTACTGGATGTTCCATGCCTGCACTTCCACATTCGAGCTGATTGTTCTGTTACATATTAAGTAAATAACGTTTTGGATGAACTGAACATATAGAGCGCTTTATCAGGTCCCTCCGGACCCCAAAGCGCTTTACATTCAGCCATGCAGACACACATTCACACACTGATGATGCTAAGCTACACTTTAGCCACTGACTGAAGTTTTGATCAGATCAAATCAAATATTTGGACTCTTGAAGATGCTTTGCTTTTTATTCGAGGAGTTTTCAAAATTTGAAACTAAAACATGCGGTTTTAAATTTAAACAAGCTCCAAATTTAGCACTTTTTGGTTTAGAATTAAAAGAAAAACTTCCTCAAGTAAGAAGCCAAATGTTAGAAAAAAAATAATATTATCCTTTATTTAATTTGCAACAAATGTTATTTACTTAAAACAAAATGATCTCAAATTAAGTGTAAAAGTGCAGACATTGACCAGCTTGCAAAATGTTGCTGTCTCTGGACTTTTTTTTTTTGTTGTTTTTGCTGCACTACTATGCAAAGGTCTACATCACAAACCTTTAGTCAGCATGTACTCTTGTTTCAGTGATGAGGAGAACATGTCAAGATACACAGTGTTTGAAAGCAGATACTTTACAGCAGGAAGCTCTCTAATGATATGTTTAAGTAAGAAATGTAGTCTGGTTTCAAGAAACCAAACTGTGTAATTTCATCAGATGCAACTTTCTGTGTTGTGATTGTTGTCATGTGACACTAAACTGACAGTGTATCACATAGGTCAGAGTAATTTTAATAAAAATATAATGCTAATTAAAATACTTGAAACAGCTAAACTTTGTTTAATCAAAATAAATACATTTATGAAATAAATAAATAAAAAAGAGCATTAAGAAACCACAAATTGATAATTTGTTTGTGCTCCTAATGACACAATCTCATCTGAAAACCTACCAATTGTAAACACAGTGACTCTCAGACCAAATCAAATTTAATTTATGGATTGGAGAGATGCTAATGTTTCTCTGCAGTACTCTGTATATTTGTCTCTTTTCTGAGAAGGCAGAGCTGAATTTCTAAATATCTCTTATGCCTGCTTTGATGCTTTTGGTGCAAACTGAAGGTGAAGAATGCTTTTAAATGTATTGAATTAGAAACCAACCTGGGCAGCCATTTAAGGAAAAAAAAAAACATTAGTTTGTATTCAGATTCTATACACAAAGCATGTCTGAGGCATTCATTATGCATAGCGGGTCGCACAACCAGAGAGACACTTACATAACACACACTACCCTTTATTCTGACCCCTGTGCAGTTAGCTGTCTCAGTCAAGCCCTGTGGTACTGAGGACTGCTGCATCTTTGCAACCTGCCACACTGACTATAACCATTAAGTCCTAATTAAAAAGCTGAATTCAGGTTCAAGTCCTTTTCATTTTTCTGTTCCTTAATATTGAAAAGCAGCTTAACACATGAATAGTGTCTGTATAACTGCACCCTGTTATTACTTACATAAATACTCTACCTGTAGAAAAGTATACATAGTGCATATCATTTTTGTTTTTTTTAAAACCAGTCTTTAAGTTTGGAGTTAGAGTAAACACCAAAAGCCATAATTTGCTTAGTTTTCTGCTTCTTCTAAATAGATGTGATAAAACATTCATAATATCTAAACTTGCTATAAAATTAATGAAAAGGGAAGAAAAACAGCAAATACATTAAGATTAGTGTCAGAAATATAAAATCAAACTGACAGCAGAGCTTTCCAACAGATTTTTCTTCTGTGCAAACAGAAGTGAGACACAGAGGGAACCTTGGAGCATAAAATTGGCACTACTAAGAGGACACGTTAAACTCATGTCTCATCAAATATTAAATGGCCTGGCATACCAATGTACCTTGCCTTGTATGACCTATTAAATGAACATACTCAGTATTCTCACAGTGCGCCATGCTCCCCATTCCCCTTGTGTGAGTCGTAATTGGATGTCTTGCAGAGAGAGACACACTGATCAATCTAGAGTGTAGGTGAACTTAAAAACCCAATCATTATGTCAGAAAGTGAAAACTGTTATTGCCTTATTTATTAATACAAACCTGAGTGCATGAAAAAAAGAAACCGTGTGTGCAAATATGATGCTGGAAAGTCATTTGCAAGCCTACAGTTTATTAAACTATAATAAATGAGTCTATTTTTGACCCCTGTGTGTGAGTTTCAGGGAAAAGTTTTATTCTTAAAACTAAAGTGTGAGAACAAAACTGGAAGTTTGGCTTTTTTTTAACAGTAACCAGCCATTCATTAGTAGTTAAAATTAGTTATTTGTTTTCAAACTGGGCATAACATTTTCTATTCACTACCTTAATAGCTTATTATTATTATTATTGATGTGCAAAAAATGCCAGAGCGACCATGTATTCATCACAGTGTACCACAGTCCTTGTAATAACAGTCAGCATGTGTTTGATTGCAGAGGCTTTTCCTCGCCTCCAGTAGTGAAGATTTTATAATGAGCTTTTTTTCTGTAAAGGTTTTGCAGATGTACATATTATCGGATGATATAATTAAAAGCTGACAGCTGACTTGATTAAATATTGATTGCTGGTAACAGTGAACATGAAAAAACATTTGGAAGACTAGAAAAAAAAAGAAAAGAAAATTAACTTTTTATGATGTGCAATCCTCCTTGATATTTGAAATTAGCGAGGCTATTTGAGGAAACAACTGGTCTAAAAATAAACAATTTATTGTCAAATGCAGCAAAAGTATAAATAACCGTGTTGATCTAATATTAGATATTTCACTTAAAACAGAGATGGGTTGATGAGCAATGATGTCATTTGTAAAGAGCACATCCAAAAATTAAAATGTGAATGAACGTGAATGAGTTCAGGCTTTGTGCGTTTTACTCAGCACTGCTGTTTGAAATGACAGATGTTCTCACCAATTTTCTCACATATGTAGAACACATATTTGATAGTGAAGCATGTTGGAGAAAATGGTCCTTTCTTTAGCCAATTTCCACATTTTCTCAGGAGCAGAGCTTGGTCTGATACTCTGCTGCAGCACAGACACATTTCAACATTCAAGATGTCAGAACTATAAACCATATGATGTATGAAATACACTTGGAACATGTAATTAAAATGTGACACTAAAATCTGAAGAAATTGATGGAAAGACATACATAGCTCTACAAAATAAATCTCTGAAAATAAACTACATAGAAAGATAAGAGAGTATTGGCATGATTATGATCCAACAGAAGTCTTGGACAGAATACAAGTGAAAGGAAAAATAAACACAAGTGAAACATGGCAAAGATAATTTTCAGTTGAAGATGCAGAACAAAGACAGACTTCCTCTGGTCTGATTTTCAGCTGCATCACTCTGAGCATTTCTACTCTCCCTGGCCCCTATTTGATCAAGAATTTTGATCTGCATCCATTCAGAATTGAATTAGACTTCCTTGACATGGATGATAGATGGGTGTGGGGAAAAAGCCATGCATTTAGAATACCTTGTGTTGCTCAGGCCGAGTCCATGATGCCTGTAGAGAACAAAAAGACAACAGACAGAGAGCAAAGCAATTCTTAGAAAGTAATCCTCCATCCACTCAAAACTGGGATGTTGCATACTGCATGCAAAAATAAAGTCCTGATCTGACAATTTGCTCAATACTGCAGCTAAGGCTGGAGTTATGCTACTATGCCCATTATATGACAACTGAATTTTCATTTAAAGGTACATTTTGATGAATCTTTACTGAGTTAACTGCACCGCGCACCAAAACAAGGAAAGTCTATTGGCATCATGATAGCAGACATTCTTACAGATAAGAGGGTTATTGGTTTATCAGGAAGAGGTGATTCTATTACACTGCAACAACAAAGATAGGCCAGTCTTTTTTGATAAAAGCGGCGCAGCAATTATCGACTCACTATCCATTTTACTCTCCTACTGCTGTCTTTATTTGATAAAAAGCTTTCTCTGCAAAGAGAAACACCAGTTAACAGCCAAGTCAATCAAGTCTCTGAAGAACCCTTTTGTGTTTTTTCAAGTAATGGCAGGTTGAAATAGGTAATTCTCTTTAAGCTTTTTGTAGAGTTGATGTGAGACCCAGAATTATATCTTTGTGTACAAGAGATCTCCTTGTAAGATTTTACTCCTATGAATTTTTACAAAACCACCTCTATTGTCTGAATTTCAGTTTTACCAAACAATGGTCCTGCTTTTATTGTTCTCTGAGTCTGAAACTGACAAAACTCTTTCTTCTCAACACAGCTATAATTACAGCTCTGTCAAGAGTAAAATGTTTAGGTTTTTTAAGTGCTATTTTTGTGTTGTGTAAAAAAAAACTGTAGTTTGGTTAATGTCCAATGATTTTTTAACTACCTGCCCATATTTGGTTTTGTTCTTATATATGCATTGAAACAGTACAGTTCAGTTTTTTATAAACATTCTTAAAATTAAAACAAAAACCTAATTGTCTATTACAACTAAAAATAAGTTTTATTTGAGGTATTAGTTTAGCCTTTAAATGTGACAAATTATTGAGGAACTAAAATGACAAATCTATGCATATAAAGATAAGATTATCAACACCATCATGCTGGGCTAATACTTTCCAATACGTTTAACATCCAACTTCATACATTCCACTATAGCATATAAAAATCTCTGGACAACACTGACAAAGATAACATGCTATATCCAATTAAATCACACAACATTGAATAACTCCACAAGACAGAAAGCTTTCTGGACAGCATGCTCTGTGGTGGTGCTGACGAGAAAATGTTAAGCATGTCAATGAGATGCGATGGTGTACAAAGAGAAAATTGAAGGGCAACGAGCAAAGTGATGGACAGCTATTTTGCCAGGTGCTATGGCAAGAAAATGTAAAAGTGAATGAAATCAGTCTACTGGAATAATTATGGGGCAAAGCAGTATATCAAACTGTTAATAATCACATTTAAAAGCACTGATATGTTATCCAAAATATTGCAGCAGAAAGCTTTACAATAGCTTCATTTTAAACATGTTTGAGAATCATTTTTCTTTACTGTTAAAATAAGAAACAAAGCCAAACAGATATTAGAAGAGCTTTATGCAAAGCTGACTGCACATCATTAAATGTAGCAGTTGGCTGTGTGTCATCATAGCGCTGCGAAAGAGCAGTCTCCCAATTAAAACAAGCAACCCAACAGTGTGGAACATCACCACCTCATCCACAAACACAGTGCTTCATCTGCCGTAAGTGAGCTGACAAGTATTGCTGTCATATCTGTGACAGGTGTTTGCTTCAGACAAAAGGACAATGAACAACTGCAGATGTGAGCTCGCAAAACAGAGGACACCCAAACAGAGTCACTTGTTCAAGCAAATGCAAGGAACAATGTGTTTCTGACACCCTTGAGACTTATCTTTTTTTTCTTTTTCTTTCAAGCTTATTGTTATTCTGTTCCACAGACAATAATCCACTCTCTTTGTTCCAATATAAATCGTAATGTCAGCGTGAAGAAGCCAATGCAGAGGAGAAAGAAACCTACTAATACCAATATACTAAAAGCTTTAGGAGAAACCAGGGAGGTATTTTATTAGCTGGGTGTCAGCTTGTCCTGTGCCACAAATCTCCGAGTCGTGGACCCTTTCCGCTGCATGACAGAAACCTGACAAGTATTTTATTCAAGACATCCTCATAGCTCAACTGACCTAGCAATAGTGCTGCTAATGAGTAGCTTTTTGTGTTGAAAGAAACAGCGTTCTTTCCACATCAACAAACAAGACTTGAAGCATGCCTCAGTCTTTCACTGCTATACACCATTAATTACAAAATCTTTTTAAGCATCTTCTTACTGACATAACAATCACTAATGTTCTGTTTATAATCGTAGTCCAGTTGGCAATCTGAATTTTATAAAAAGCGGACATTAAACTGGATTAATTTTTTTAAACTGAGGGAGATTTAAAACATGCAACACACTAACATAAAATTCTGTTAACCAATTTAACACTTATGTACATTTATGTTTTATTTAAAAAAAAGTAATATTTTGCAATGTCCTTCCTTTGTGTTACGCAGAATATGTGCACATAATTACAGCTTGAAACCCCGGCATCAAGGAGAAGCTTTAATAAGTATTCAAATTGGCCAAACATTCATTATGAAGATAATGTACAAAGCATGAATAAATACTTCATTTACATTTTCAGTTATTAAACAGACACACTTATCTAAAACAACTCAGAGGAAATGCTTTCAAAGGACTGAGTGAACCAAAAACCACATGTAAAATTGATGAAAGTTTTTAAATTAAATGTATAAACACCTCACTTTGATAGCTGTGTGAACACAAACAAAACCATCCTCAGATAGGCACTCATTTAAATTTGAAATGTAACTAAGCAAACACATTCCCTCTAGTCTTCATTTTTTAACAGTCTTTTTATTCTTTTTCTTTTAATAAACAGTCGTCCTCAGTCCTCACAATGTGTTGCTCTTTAAATGGTTAGGGACAATGCTTTTGTTGGCCTACACGCTTAGTAGGTTACTGAGAGCCAATTAGTTTCTCCTCATTTAAATTTATTTAATCTAAGACCAGAGAAAAATAGGAAGAAAATCAAATTAGAATGTGCAAGCAGAGAAAATCTAAAACAACGTCCTAAAAATTGAAAAAAGTACACATGCGACTTTAAATTTGCCCTGTTATATTACTTAACTTCAGGCAAATAAACCAGGTGGTGTTGTTAAACTATGATGTGACAATGTGGACCACATTATCCATGATTTAAATTAAGCTGGAAAAACAGGTTGACCTAACTTGAAACAAACCTGGACAAGGGGAAAGTAAAGGAAAAATTCACTGGAGATAAATTTACATTATTTTGGAACTAGTTTTATCTATGAAACGCCTGTAATAATGAATATTTTTGCAAATTTTACCATTTTCATTTGCCTTGTTTTGTTCACACCTTACGTATGTGAATCAGAATTGCTGCCAAGTACTCTTGACAAATCTGCTTTGCAAATATTTTATATAAATGCACTTACCACATTCACAAGAACAAGGCAGTATAATGAGTTTTGTTGGTTAGTCATCAGTCGAAACAAATCTTCCTCATCAAGTAAGTAAACATCTAAACCTGCATTTTTGATTAGTTTTTAAATCCCCTCCATTTTCAAAGTTTTATTTCATTTTAGTTTATTGAGCATTCACCCATGACGCGTAAAAAATGAACACATGAATCATGCAATCCTTATAAGCACAAACCATCAAGACCAGTACTAGTTGAGGAAATAGATCATCTGATAACTTTAAAATAGTTTTGCTACCAGTTGTCATAATTTGACACAAGTAATTACAAACTAAAAGAATGCTGATCTTTACTGTTTTGTCAAAACATCCTCATTAATGGATCATCAAGCTGAATGCATCTTTGATAGACTTCTGATCTGACTACTCCTGATCTCATTGTTACATGCATGTAAGGATTGTATGAGTTATGTATTGATTCCCCTGCATAAAGTAGACAACTTCCATATAGTACCATATACTTCCTTAAGTTTTGAAAGCACATGATATACAGCAAAAACACCACTGTATTACTACACAGTCTTTAACACATCAATGCCAGATAAACCTGATCCAAAATGAACAGCCTCAGTCTGCACGGCCCAAGTTCAGTGTATTAATAAAACCATTTTTCATGAACTGGTGAATTTCCATAAAATATATTTTTTATTGCTGACACACTCATTCATAATAATTGACAGCATCTGACTAACTAAAAAGCCAAAAAGCTGAAAACACATTCAAATTAACTGCTAATTAATTCTAGTTATTAATCAGCATCACACGTCTCAAAACGCAGCACAGATCTGTGCTACTTTTCTGACCAGTAAGAAAATCTCACCTTGATATGTTAATGAAAACATGCTGTCACATCCCTCCTTTTTTATTATTCAACATGTTCACCCCAATTTATTGCAAATGAATACTTTTTTACACTCATCCTTGATAAAACACAGCTGTTATAACTTGTATATTGGAAAGACATCAAATGGACAAACAAACAAGGCAAACAATTAGCAGCCTGTTTTCTTGTGCTTTAACAAAGTCTGACCACAAAAACTGTTCATTTTACTTGTAATCAAAGCCATAAAGGAAAGTCTAAACAATCGGCATCAACGAGAATCCACACGGCTGCTAATCATTTTTTAAGACGGCTGTGAAGAGCCACAGATCACTAAGCAGACTGTACTCTACAGCACAAATCACACTGCCACCACTGTAATTTAAGCTGCACTGTCACCTGACATGTGTCATAGTTCAACACATCAAATGAGTAGTATTTAAAATAATGGATAGTACATACTGTAAGCTCCAGCTTTTATTTAATATATAAAAAATAAAAATAAAACACTGTGACTTGGCCAGCCCTGCACTTGCAGAGCTGCTCTTCACACGAACAGAACAACCTTCCAGGGAATGTTTTTTTATGATATGAAGGTGGGATGTGAAGCTCTGAATGTTATTCTTCACCAGTAATGAGTCTCTCCTCATCCATTACGGCTTCAAGACCAAAAAACAAGCCAAACTGGAAGTGACAGCAGAGGAAGTCGAGGTACACCAGCTGGCAGATGTGTTCTATACACAGTCTTCTCCTGGGAGCTTGACATTGGATAATAGAACTGAGGTGTAGACTGTTGCTCTGCAGTGCATCCATGTGTGCCCGAGTGCCTAGCCACAGAAGGTGTGCACACTTGCAAAGGATCCGGGGAAAAAAGGGCTAATCGTGAGGTGCGTCATATGGAGGAAGTGTGTTTTGCACTTCAGAGTGATGCTCCAATCAAAGTGTATTTTTTAAATATCTAACAGACTTGACAGGTGGCTGAAAAATGTCCCATTTGCATGGAGGGAATTAGCTGTAAACAGCTTGAACCTATATCAGTTGAATACATTTTAAATGACCATTTTTTTTCTCTACCTGAGGCCACCTCTATTTTTAGTAAGTGTTTTTTTCTTTTTTTTTTTTGTCTGCAGAGAGATAAAGGTTTGATATTTGAAAGATAGACTTTAAGTGGAGCGCCTTTAACCTCAATTTTTAAGCAAAACTGGCATCAATGTTAGATGGTCTACAGTAACATGGAGATGAGAGACAGACTGCGCTGAGCTTGAGTAAAAGTAACCTCATGCTGTGATGGGAAGTTTGAAATGATCAGGCAGTAGCAACACAGAAATGATGTTTCCCTTTTATTCTGCTATTAGCCAAACTTTCATTTGATCTTGTTAGAAAAGCTCGTACATTTTCTATCACAAGATCAGTGAAGTTTTTAAACCATATTTGGAAATCATGCAGCGGTCAAATCGATTTCATGAACCCTGATGTGATCATTCCTTGGGGTTTTCAAGAAGCAGCTGGGGAATTTTCAACAAAGGGCGATTTGATTTTAGTGGGAGTTTTTGTTGTATCCGAAGACAAATTTTACACACTACTCCAGGACATTTCTGTGCCACATGGATTTCATACCTGATAGATCCTGTTTAGATGTGCCTGTGGGGAGAAAATGTAGCGTATGTAATGGACTGGTTCCAGAAATTCTCTATGAACTGATGTTTACTTCTAAAGCATAACCCCCTTTTTTACTTCTCAGCTGCAAAGAGACACCAAGACCTTGAAGAAACAAGCCATGTGGACAATAAATGGATGAGAATACCAATCAGGTATTCATTTTTTTAATGGTTTAGATGTGTAATGATGTAGAAGATATTACAAAGGGAACATCCAGGAGATTAAAGATGTAATGGAAGATTAAAAACTGGCTCTCAACCACAAACAAATTTGAAAACAAAAGCTATATTAACTGATATAATAAAACCTAAACATGAAAACTTTTCAATCGCTGGCATAAACAAATTATGATAGCAGTGATTGAAAATGCTAAACAAACACTTGCTGATTCAAATGTTCATTCTAGCACAAAAAAGAAGCAGGCAAACTTTAGCTGTCTTAACTTACACAATTATTTCGGAAATAAAAATGTTTCTAAATAGGGCTTTTTTAACATCAGAGAGACTTGTGTAGCATCAAAGTGCATTCAATTTTACCTGACGAGTTTCACCAAACTGTTAACAAGATCCACTTGGCTATCTTAAAACAACAGCTAATTTAGTGTAAATAATCAATAGCAAATAAAGCTTGTTGAAGGCACTTTGCAGTGAAGTCCCCCACCTGCACCAAATCAATATATCATTTGAAAGTAGGTTAAAGGTATTCAATTTGTCTCCTTTAAAACACCTGTGGCCTGCAGGTTTGTGTTCCTCCCTAGTGGTTACCACTAAATGTGTCCCAATTTCACATACAAATGCTTCTCAAACAATGCATACTCAAGTAAGTACATCAGCAGGAAATCAATGTCTTTCTGTTTTGTTAAAATTGGAAAACATGAAAGGTGCACGAGGAAACAATGCTTAAAATTTGAATACATCCCAAACTGCCTGGGAAACATGTTTTTAAGGGTTATAGTTTGTGCAACTACAGGTGATAA
>JAUBOC010000077.1:8222997-8233149 GCA_032275365.1 Anablepsoides cearensis
TATATATATCCAGACATAGTCATTACGATAATCATTATTTTTACCGTCATCTAAAAAAAAGTTCATAAACAAAGCACAGTTTATTTTATATATCTGTAATATTTCTTAGGAAACGTGCAATTGTTTTGGTGCAAATCAGCATTCAAACATAATGACACATTCATCAACAAACCTCAATGACAGAAAAGAAAACACAGCTGAGTCAAACTGAACAGTGTCCCTGTTTGGAAATTGTAGACGTATACTGCCACCTGGAGATGCAGAAATATTACATCATGCAAATAGATCATAAAATGACATTTTACATGTAATTTGGTCTTTCTGACATTTGAGGGCAGCATATCTCTTCTTTAACAGATCCTCTTCTGAAAATCATGTATTCTGAATTCAAAGGAACTGAGGAAAAGAACTATACTTGATGTTGATCTTTTTTTTTTGCTATCATAAAGGTGTAATTTAAAAAATGGTAAAAATAATAGGTTTTTACTTTATGCCACCTGACTCTGACCCAATCCTTCCAGCTTGAATAGAAGTTTAACAATTATTCTATTGAGATTTATACTGAAATTGGTCATTTTAGTGCATTTTGTTAGTGTCTATTTTTCTTGCTTTAATATGAATGGAATTCAGAATTGTGGCTCTGTGAAACATGAAATAGGCACTGAATTTTATTGTGCAGCAGATCAAGCAGAGCCTGTTTCTGTAATTATGTTGATATACAGTATTTTCACTTTTTTTCACTCTATGCATTGTTTACTTTGCCTGTGACTTAGTGATGTGTTGTTATATTTAAGTAAGTCTGGCAACAGTGGGTGTTTACATCAATTTACAGAAAAAAGAATATATTCTCAAAACATATAGACTTTGTAAGGGTTGTTTTTCTGATTTTAGAGAACAGATATTTCCATTTATGTAAAAAAAAACACACAAACAATGCGTTACTAGGAAATATAACTATTTCTAAATGCCTGATGAGCTTATCTGTCATTACAATTGACTTACCTTACATTATATGTCATCTTTAAACAGCCTTTATTGTATCCCCATCAAAATGCCTCATCCTATTCAGTAATAGAACAACTTGTGTAATAAACCCCTGAAACATCAAAACAACAGTCTGTTAATGACAGGAAATGAGTTACACAGATGTTAGGTCCTAGCAGGTGGCACACACAGTTGATTAGTGTTATAAACCCATCAAAACAAAAGCAAACAGCCTTCTCTCCAAATGCACTTGTCATTATTTATAAAGGGTATTAATGACTATGGCAACAGTGTGATTTTAGGATTTTCGCCGCAGACAAGCCAAACATCTTGTAAACTGAGTTTAGCATGCAGCAGCTTTTGTAATTCACCGTGACAGTTTGCATCAGATCTTGGGTCTTTCAAGAAGCTTGTCACTTTGGATTTTGCTCAGGAAGTTTGACGAGCGTCTGACACACCCGATCCCCATTTTAAAGCCCACACTATATGCAAAACACTGCTCTCAGCCAACAAACCACTTTCAAGATGCACTCTGCAAATCTGAAACATGCACAACATAACATCCAAGTAGGATCAAAACAAAAAAAGAAAAAAAAGGAAGAAAAAAATGTACAGATAAAACTAGTTTTGCCCACTATTCAATAATTAACGTTCAGCAAAATTGAAAATTGGACAAACTGAAGTGAAATAAAGGCGGTCACAGGGCTGTGTGAACACACAAAATGCTTTTAAAGGCTGTGACTCAAAAGCATTCTGTGGTTTTAAATGTTTCCCGGCCTTCTTTGAGAGTAAAGGAAACTGAAAGGAGCCCACAAATAGGAACAAGGTTATTGTATTCTTAGTGTTTACATGAAAAATGTTTGTCCTCACAGATTTATCAGCGTGGTTACCCAGCAAAGCCAAATTAGAAAGAACTCTGACATTATTTGTAACAAACTGGGGTTTGTCTCAGCTACAACCTCAGTCAGTAAAATAATAAAGTACAGACTGTAAACTTTTAGCAGACATCATTACCAGAAGAAACCACTCAAGTATTGTAGATGATAAAATATTTTTCTCAGAGATTTTGAGTGTGTTTATTAATAAAGTAAGTAGAGTTCACTAAAAAGGCCTCTAAAAATTTTTTTGTTTTTCAGAGAAAAAAAAACATTTCTGTTAGCAAATATAGCATTCTAATGTGTGTAATTCATTTTTCTTAAAACTTAAACACTTAGAGTTAGCATAAACACTAGGCATGCAGGAAGGCAGCAAGGATACAATAAGAATAGTAAAAATTTGAACATTTTGTTTGCTTCATGCACCTTGTGCAGATGTCAGTTTTGAAGCAATACAAAGAAATTTGAAAAATTAAATGTTTGTTAACTGCAAGAAAATCTATGATAAACTTATTTGCCAGTGCACAAACAAGGAATGCTAATGTGTTTCAGTTAATGAGATGTGAGTTGTTAATGTTTGTTTTCTGCAAAACATATATAGGAAAGAAAAAAAAAACAATTGTAAAACCTGAAAGTCACTGAAAGTCTTTGGGTTATGTGGCAATTTTAGTAGTTTAGCCCAGTTAATCCAGCCTTTGTCCAAGTTTATCTAAAGCTTCCTTATTAAGATATTTCAAAGTTACTGGATGGGAAAATAGCTGTTCTTTTAAAGAGGACATACATGGATTAAGCTTTTGTCAAGCAACAACAGATAATCCAGTGTATGAATCCACTGTGAAAAGTTACAACAATTAAAAAGCATTTAAATACAAAGAAAAAGCTCAAGTTACATAAAATGATTTTTTTTTCCATGATCATGACGCATAAACATGTTGCTTTGATTTTTTTAAAATTCAAAATAGATATAAAATTAAGATAAAAGCACATTTAATATTACAACTCAGTCAATAGTCTGGGTACAGAGTGTGATTAATTGTCTCTTTCATTGATTACAGGTAAACATATTTAGACTTTTTAGAAAATGTTTTTTTCTTTATGTTTAAAACAAATACATTTATTTTTATGAGCACATATCCAAGCAAATAAGTACAGTGCGTCCTTCAAAAAGAATAAAATAGACTTAGAAGGAAAATTTGTTTTTTTATTTGGGAAAAATAAGAACACAGATATTTGTCGAGTATTTATTTCTTTTGTTGCGCTGCTTTTCATCCTAAAGTAACCATAATGAAAAAAATCACACATACAGTATCCTCAACATACTAATAA
The DNA here is from genome assembly GCA_032275365.1 of Anablepsoides cearensis. Lineage (NCBI taxonomy): Eukaryota > Metazoa > Chordata > Actinopteri > Cyprinodontiformes > Rivulidae > Anablepsoides > Anablepsoides cearensis. The sequence goes on from JAUBOC010000077.1 coordinate 8,226,183, forward strand.
GAAATGAAAAATACTTTTTCATTTTATTGCAAACATCAACTCCAACCCTCTCAGCCAGTGTGAATTGTGAATTAGTCCCCTGCCATTGTGTTTCAATTTTGTGCAGCAGTTTAAAGTTTAAGATGCTACAACAAATAACAGTCAGTTTTGGCAATTGCTATGCAGTGCCTTCCAATAGTATTTAAATTTTTTTGAGCTTTTGTTTTGTTTTGTTTTGTTTTACTCAACCTGTAATTTAATAGCTACAAACAAATCCTGACGTTTTAGAATAAAATAATGGACTAAAGTGGCTCAAAATAAACATTTATAAAAGAAAAGAAAGTGTAACATATCTATTCATCTTATGGGTTTTGGACACTATAAGTTCTTTACTTGTGTTGTTCATAATCACAGTTCAGTCCCCTTGGTTGTAATGTTAGTGTCACTTGGTTTCTGGTTATCGAAAAAGGGGCAAAACCAAAACAATGTAGACCAAAGACTTTTCTAAATAGGTCAGGGACAGGCCTCTTGTGAAATACAGTTTAAGGTTGGGTTATAAAAATATCAAAAACCTCTAATATTCCACTGAGTCCCATTAAACCTATAATTAGGAAAGGGAATAAATGTGGTGCCACAACAAAACTGCCAGAAAAGAGCACAACTAAAATGCTTAGGACCTGCTAAAGAGGGCATTTGTCAAAAAAAAGAAAAAAAAAGAAAACTTAATAAAGAGGCTAAATGTAACCCAGAAGGATGTCCACAACTCTAGAATGTCTGTCAATGAGACCACTTCAAGCCACACAAAGGTTGTGTTTTTGTGAAAAGTGATGACTGCTTTCAGTAGAAAACAAATAGCAAAACACCATAAAACAATGGAGATTCTCCAAAGGAAGGGTCTATGAGACCAAAACAGATTTTCTTTTTCTTTGTTGAAAAGTTCCGTTTAACATGTTGCTCAAACCCAATTTAACAAGAATATAGTGCCTACAGTGAAGCACGGTGCTGGTAGTTTCATGTAGTGGTTTTAGCCATCCACCTGAAAAGTATATCAACACTTAAGCAAAATTTGCTAAATTATTTTAATTGTTGAGAATAAGCAACAATTCAGTTTTCATTCTGAGATTAAAAAAAGGTTCCTCTAAAAATTATCATGTAAAAAGCAAAACTTTATTGTTTTACAGAGATAAACAAGAGTCTCCTTAAAGCAGTCTAGTCAAAACAAAGATCTTAATCTTGTTGAAACGTTGTGGCATGACTCTGAACTTGCTCTCCATTAGCCGCATTCACTTTGAAACAGTTTGATTTAAGGAAATCCCTGCAGATGTGCCAAACCTGTGGAAACTTTCCTGAGAGACTTGTAGCTGTTGTTGGAGACTCATTCAGGTGAGTTTGTACTGAACTGAATATGTCTCATAACCCCATTATGAATGATACCATAAACACCAAAATACATGATTTAAATAACATAACCTCTCTGCATTTTATCTTAATAGGTCAAAACAAAACAAACATTTTAAGACTATTAGGATTGGAAAAAGAGGAAAGGCTGATAAAAAAATATAAAAAAATAATAAATAAATAAATAAATAAATAAATAAATGTGTGTGTATATATATTATTTATTTATTTATTTATTTATTTATTTATTTATTTATTTATTTATTTATTTATTTATTTATTTATTTATTTTTGACTGTGCCAAAATTGACCAAAACAACGTCTGCAGGAAAGCCAATAAACAACAACACCTCTTGTTACACTATCTCACAATGAGAGGAGAATCAATAAAGAAGCATGAGTCAAGCAAACACTGCACACTGCACAACAATACCAGCCCTGTGCTTTATTTATAGCATTTTATATCTGTCTTTGTATCCGTTTCACAGTACAAAATGTCCCAATGTCACGGTTTTACCCATTTTTGACAGAGAGGAAGCAGGAATGCAAATGCTGTGCGCGAGCTAATTACACATCCTGATGGCTTGGCCGCCTGTATGTATCCACCTGGCCCATTAACTTTCAATTCAGGGAGTAGATTTTCCACACCATTCCTACAATTAAAACAGTCAGGCCATATACGTCTCAATTCAGTCTGCTTAGAATCCTGAAATTGATGAGCTTCATTAGGCTATTAAATTGGCTTTAAGAGGAAAGAGGGAGAGAGAAAAGTCACCATCATTGCAACAACTAGTCAGTTCACTTTTCTTTCTTTTTTAGTACACTTGGCTGACATTTTAGTTGTTTCATAGTTTTGATTTTTACATAATTAAAGCAGACATTTCATTAAATCCTTCTTTTTTACATTTAAATTATTCCGGTGGGGTCTAAAGTGGAACTGTGATGTTTTGGTCTGAATTCGTCATTACTGTAACTCCACAAGCCCCTCTTTCATGCCTTTTCTGAGGTGTGTCTCAGATCAACTCGTTTTGAGGCCGTCTCTTTATATCCAAATGAGATACTTTACACCCCGCCCACCTCCAACTTCCAGACCGGTCCATTCTATTTTGATAGAGGGGTTATGACTACATAGCGGCGCAGAAACATTGTTATTCAATTAATTAAAAGATGTCAACAAGAAAAGACTTGTCCATACAGTATTACATGTTGGAGATAGAATCTAACCCAGAGCCAGAGGAAAATGAAGATGACAAAATTGTAGTTGGTAAGTCCAGACTTTATTTGGCAGGTCCCTTGCAAAAAACTGTGACATAATAATTTAAAAAATGTCATAGAAAACTGAACAAGTTGAAAAACATGACCTATACAGAATATAAAGATATTTATGCAACACCGGGAGAGACTAAATAAACTTGTCTGCACTCCTCGAGACTCCAAGTACACAACAAAATACATTTAAGGCCTAAAAAAAGTGGATTTTGTCCCTTTTCAAGAAATGTCCATCAGTTCAGCCACAGAACAGCTTGCATACAAAATGTCTCCAAGGGATGATCACACAAACCCTCTCTGAGAAAATAATACATCTAAGTTTGTCTAAAAGCTATCATTTACCTTTGATTCAACTTTTCTGCACAGTTTACATCGCCTTTTCTGTTTCTTGCAAAGAGTGAAAAATCATCGCATTATTTGACAACTTCTCCACTCTCAGATTCCTCAACAATTATTCATCAAGCCAGACAGACAGAGAGAGAGCTCACCTCAGGCGGTACGATAAACGAAACACAGAAAGGACCCATCTCCCTGCTGCAACTCCTTTATTAAGCCACACACAAAAAAAACATAACAGTTACAAATTCATTGCGTGGCGTGTCGTCAAAATTCAAAGCTTCATTATTCCATATCTTTGTGCTCCCTGTGAAGCCGGCTAAAGCTGTTTAGATGGCAGCGCTGGTGTTTATTGCCCAAAAAAGTGTAACAAAAGGATATACTGTGGGTGTCTAACTGGGACTGACAACAACACTTAATTTCAGTGTGTTATCGCAGTGTGGCATCATACATTCAGATACTTGTCACCACTGGGAAATAAATTTCTGATGCAATGTTTTCTTTGTGCAATGCAAGTAAGGACATCACTTTGTTAAAGAAATAACTGTGATACCTTGAGGACTCTGTTAAAATTTTCATTAACATAGATCAGGCCTCTTTAAGTCTCAAGCAGACTATAGGCTCTTTTATAAAACGGTTCCACGAAATATCCGCACCGACTGGTCCATCTTCATGCTCCCTCTGGCTGTTCATAAATCAATGCAGCCCACCACGGCCTGCACAGACGTGAGCTTACAGAAATGAAGCGAGATTCGCGGAACCCAAACGGGCGTGGAGCTGAATTCAGTTGGGTATTAAATGTGTGATAGATTCTGCTTTATTTGGTTTTAGAAAAACATGATGGATGAACTTAGTTTAGCGATTCTTTTTGTGGTTAACTGAATAAAAAGTCACAATGCGTCATTATCGGTATTCCCTCAGTAATACCGTCCATCTGTTTGCTGTTATTTAATCCTATGACCAGCTTGTCACAGAGACCATATGTCATCCCTGAATCACATTATTGATCCGTGGCACCAGCTTATTTTTTCACATGTTGAAGGTTTCTCCCCTGATCTACGTCCCCTGAACATTACATTATAAAATCAAACTCTTTACTTGCTGTATTATTTTATGTACTGCATATCCTACTGTATGAATCAAGTTGTTTTCTAAATGGGCCCCCTTTTTAGGCAGTCGTTAGTTTAACTTCATAAAATAAAAATTCTCTCAGACTTTTGAAACAGAAATCACTTCAGCCGTTATCTACTCAAAATAAGATTGTGATCACCAATAACTACTCCTAAACTCCCCCCTATGAAAAATATCAATTTGTGGATCACTTTTTATATCTAAGTAATGGTTTAATCAGTTTATTAAAAGCCACCTGCACAATTTATTATGAGTTATAAAATTTTGTTTCTTATTTCGACAAGCTTTATAAAAAATATACATGTGCTTTGGCACTGAACAACTTCTCAAACCTAGCATCAGTAGTAGTAGTAGTAGTAATTTATTCATTTCATTTAAAAACAAATATTATACAACAAATAATACAAATCACAAATAAAATGAAAGGTGGCAGAAAGAAGAAAAAAATTCTTATTATCATCTGCCCCTTTTTTCCAGAATTAAAGAAAAAATAAAAAAAATAAAAATATATATTGAAACAAATCTAATCTTCAAAAACAAAACATACAAAAAACTTTAACTCCTTCCCAAACAACAGTTCTTATGAATGCACATTAAAAAAATTTATATTTCTTCAACAAACTGATTTTTATAATTTTATTAAACAGATATGTTGAGCCAGCATTTTTATATTCACTTTCCAGATTATTCCACAGTCTTATTCATTGTACTGAAGTACATCGGTCCTTCAAGTTTGTTCAAATTTTAGGCTTAACAAGCATCTCTAGTCCTTTAAGATTATAATTACTTACTCTCGTATCAAAATTTAATTGGATATTTAAAGGTAATACATTTTTATGAGCCTTACACATAATCTGCAAAATACTATATTCAACCAACTCAAAAAACTTCAATGATTTCAACTGACAAAACAATATATTTGATGGGTGACTATAATGTTTTCTGGTGATAATTCTTACGGCTCTTTTCTGCAAAATAAAGATGGGATTTGTAATTGTTTTACATGCTTTACCCCAGACTTCGGTACAATAAATCATGTGTGGAACAATTATTACATGATATAATATAAACAGATCTTTATCATTAAATAACTCCCTTACTTTATACAGCACTGCAATTGATTTAGCTATTTTTGTTCTTAAACAATTTATATGAGATTTCCATGTCAGCTTTTCATCAATAATAACACCCAAGAACTTCACCTCATTGACTCTGCAGATCTCAACATCATCACAGTGTCGGACAACTGCTCCTCTAAACAACTACTCTATGTTGTTTGGCTGAACAGCTGACTTCTGACCAATCACACAAAACTGTGGCGTCTTTGCCTGTGAGAAGAAGCTTGGCCCGGGCCTTGTGTCGAGAAGGGGCAGCCGTGAGCTGCTGTGTGAAAAAAAAATGATGCTATTTTTGTCACGCAACAAGAATGAAAGCTGATTTTGTGACTTTGGATGGATAGGGCTCTTTCTATCATTGAAGATCTTATTTTAACATAAATTCCAAACAAAACTATTTTCTTTCAGACTGCAGGTTTACTTGGGGTTTCTAAAGGTCTAAAAGTGAGAGGGAGAACTTCCAGTTATCAGGCTCCTCTCTTTGTTTGTGAAGCGGACACCCTGTCCACTTTTAAGACAAGAAAAACATATATATATATATATATACTTTTTGATAAATCCTATAGCTAGGCTTGGGTTTCCTGGTTTATCCCTCAGTTTTGCTGCTATAGGTTTAACCTGCTGGAGGACAAAATTACATTTTCTCTCTCTGCCACTGTCTTTACTCCATTTCTACTCTCCACATCTACAGTATATGCTGTATTATTCCTGGTAATAATGAGTTTTTCTTTGTGTTTTGTCCCATAGAAACTACACATTGGAACCAATCCTTCTGTGTTTGTCTGTCTCTCTTTCCTGTCCTCTAAAACAACAGCTGACTGAGTCAGACGGTTGCTTGTCCAGATCCTGGTTCTGCTAAAAATTTCTTCCCTTTTAAAGGGATATGTTTCTTTGGCTGCAATGCTTTTTAGTAATTGTCATTTCCTAATGTACGGCATGCAAAACTAAAAATTTCTAACAGAAAATAATCCAATGAATCTGGATCTGTTTGGAACAGAATTTGATTTATGATTTGAATTAGTTTAATTTCCTGTATAAAGCCTTGGGATGACTCTTATTGTGAATTGGCACTATGTTGTAAATAAACTGTATTAAATTTAACAAACTTCAAGTTTTCATCTTGTAACACTTAACTTTTCCTAAATATGGAAATCTCTAAATGTTAGACACAAACCCAACCCTTGGAGTGGAAACAGGGACACCTGCAGTGACCATCAAAAGACATTTAATCCCTGCTTCAGTGTCAGCTGGAGGAGGTGTAAAGGCTGCAGGGTGAACAGAGTCGTGTCAGGGCCCTGCACGCTGTTTGGTAGAACTCTGTAATTACTTCAACTCTGCACAGAGCCTGCAGCTCTCCTCCTAATCTTGAGTAAAATTCATTTGTGGTTCCTCAACGACCAAAAACACTGAAGAAACTGTAGTTCCTTGTAAAACAAAATTACAAGGTTATGACTGCAACTCATTTTCTACCTCCAGAGGAATAAGGTAAGAGGCTTAATTGATTATCTTCAATTCAAAGTTTTCTTCTTTTTTTTTTTGAAGTAGCAGCAAAAAAATTTGAAATGTATTAATGAATTAAAAAGGCAAAGTGCCATTATTCTGAAAATTAAATGAAAAAATGCTTTCTAAGAAGCCTTCTGTTCTGCTGATACAAGTAAGCCAATTTTAGATAGATAGATAGATAGATAGATAGATAGATAGATAGATAGATAGATAGATAGATAGATAGATAGATAGAT
>JAUBOC010000077.1:8233249-8243710 GCA_032275365.1 Anablepsoides cearensis
TTTTGGATTTAAAATTCAATTAAGCTGCTTTATTTTGGGGCTTTTGTAGAGCGGGTCATTTTTGACCCATAGGACAAAGGGAGTAAACAGAATGTTAGGATCGCACGAGGGTTAAAAAGAAAGTAAGATATTCTCTCACTGGTTTATGGATTTAGTAGCCAGTCCTGAAGGGGAAGGAAAAAAAAGATCAATCAAAAAACAGAAACCATAAATAAATAAGTAATCACACAATATGAAAAATCACTTTTGGATGTGCTGTCAAAAAAACAAAAAAGAAAAATTTTACATAACATTTTATGTTATCCTGTGTGTTTAGATCTGACTATGTTAATACATAGAAAAAAAAGTGTTTGAGTTAATTTACAGCAATTTTTATCACACCTCGCGAACCCCCCGTCAGAAAAAAGATTATGTTCTCACCCCTGGTGTTACTCCACTGAAGACGTGTGTTAATAAACTGACCAAAATGACACTTATTTCCTTCTTCTTGATGTCTCCCTGTCTCACATCTGTCCTAATTGGACGACTCGTTTTTAATTTGTTTTGCTGCATTCGAGTGCAGTCGGCGCAGCAGCCTTGGGATCCTGAATTTGCAGGTTTGAGAGCAGGTTGCTTCAGGAACAGCAGTAAAACTTTACTAGAAGTTGCAACAACTGAAGAACAGCCAAAAGGAAAACGACAACCTTTGAATTCTTAACGTTAAAACCTGAAAACTTGGCTAAATAAATTGTCAATCTGCTTATATTTTTATAAACATACCAAATTAAAGAGAATACAAGAGCATCACGAGCCCCACCAGAATGTCAGTTTTTGATCAAATTATTATTTGATGAATTATTCTTCCTATGTCTCTTTTTATCACCGAATCTTGTAGCTTTGACTGTTGGCTTTTGGTCTGACATTCATATTTCTACATATAAAACAGAAAAAAAATCCCTAAATCATCACTCTTCAAACAAAGTCTTTCTGTGTGACTCATATCACACTGAGTGAATTTTAATCAGATATTAAACAAACAGAATAAGCCATCTAGTTTCATACAAATTTTTAGCCAGCAGCCAAATATCCAAAGTGCAACATATTTTTGCTCAAAAAAGTGTTAAAAAAAATAAATAAAAGATCCAGAACATAAACACGCATACTTCAAAACCAAATTGTCTTCATGATGCCTTGTGCACATCATCGCCTGGAGCCAGACAGTATGACTGGCAGCCCTGTGCAAACACAGACTTCTTATTAATAAATGTTCTGATTATTACTGATTGGGTTGTAATCTGGGAAAGCATCCTGGCATGAAGGATGAGGGATTACATTTATTTTTATTTATTTTTTCATCTCAGAAACTAATTGAAAAGACCCACAATGGTGTTCTTATCACTCACGTCCCCAGCTGAGCTGCGGTCAGGGGGAGATATGAGTGACAGAAAAAAGGGAGACTTAATGAACAAGCATGTGACTCTTGAATAGGCAGGTGCTGGATTTTGGACCTTGACGTGTTTTAATAAAAATATCTTCTATAAACCGGTATTCATGCGTTCAGATGGAATGTTAATACATGCAGTCAGTTGTAAGCACCTTTGTAATGGATGAATGACCAAGCAAAGTCACTCTTTAGCTGTAAGACATTGAATTTTAAGCCTTTAAACCTTTTCAGCTATCTGTGTGGCACAATCCAATTCAATTATTTCTGGGGTAAAAAATGTCCACTTTATTAAATCTTTAGATTAATAATCTGAATACAGTCCTTAAAAAAATAATTGATCTAGTATAATTATTGACTTTTTTAATGTAATTTATTATACTGCTGGATCTTGAAATTTTAATCATGTTTTTCTTGGATGGAAATGACTCATGACTTCCTGTTAATTTGAACAAAGAAGGCTGCTGTGAGTGCAGGTCTGTGCAGCAGTGGGTTGGATTTTTGCAGTTTTGATGTATACCAGAATTTCTCCGAGCCAGATTCCGATCAAGATATAACATCTAAATGACAAGCATGTCTCCAACCTCTTTCCCTTGTCACCCCCTCAACGGAATCGTTTGATAATGTTGGAAATATACTGATTTGCTCTCCAGCCAAAAGATAGATGAGCAAATCTATATTACATTTGTGTCTGGAGGGTAAATATGAGCCAGCTGCCTGTTGGTCAAGCTAAATATTAAGACTGGGAAAAGGATCCAAGAGTAGCTGTCATACAATTTACTAGTTTTTTCATAGGAAGGTATAACTTTTAAGAGTGCAATGTAGTGATTTTTTTTTTTTGCAAATGTTTTAACTATTCTTTAATATAATAATGCACTCCATTTATTGCAAGTAAAAGCCTGGATGACTTAACGAAAAAGCCATTTTTTTCCCTGTGGCGAGAATAATACATTTGAAAGATTTTACATGTTCTGACAAGAAAAAAGACAAACAGCTGCAGTTATATATCAATTTGCAGAATGTCTGAGTACGACAAAGGTGTGCAAAAATACTTTGAGAGCTTGAGAGTTTCTGGAGAATGTCTGGGGAGGAATATAAAGCCTTTCAGAATAACAACATGGCATTTGAGACTGACATTTGTACAAAATGTAGACTAGCATTTTGGGTATTCTATGCAGCTGACTGTTCTTCACCCCACTTAAGCTTGAATCCCTTACTTGCTGATCATTGAAGGTTGCACATAAAAATACTGGGACAAATAGCAGCAGGATTTAAAGGCAAGTTTTTTTGTGGCAGTCTTTAAGTAAATGGCAAACTAGTCATCCATGCCCATAACAGTGACCTGTTATCAGACACAAAGGGAATATAAAGCGAAATACATCCCCAGCTGAACATTCACTGAAGGTATGTTAGCTTTAGTGATGGGTTTTTATTAAGTTTCACTCAGGAGAGAAAAGCATATAATTTAACCCGATTTTGGGATTCTGCTACAAAATGCTGGCCAGTACTCTCCTTATGTCAGGTCAAGAGATGAAAGCCATCCATCCATCCATCCATCCATCCATCCATCTGCAGTTTATGGCAGCAAGCCTATAAAAGATACCCAGCATCCCAGCGTCACTTTTCAGCTTCTCCTGAACGATCCCAATGTGCTTTCAGGCCAGAAGCAAAATATAATCTCTCTTGCAAGTTCTAGGCCTGCCCTGGGGTCTCCTCTCAGCATGCCGTTCCTCTAAAACCTTTGTGGGAGGAAACAATCAAATCCTGAACCTCCTTTCAGTTTGGAGGAGCACAAGTTAAAGTCCTTCTCAGATGACTGAGCTCCTCAGCCCATTTGCACCCTGAAGGAAAATCGAGCTGCTTGTATTCAGGGGGTTTAATTGTTTTGGTTCTGGCCCAGACCTCTTCACTATACAGGTGAAGGCTGGCTGGGCTAAGTGCTCCGTTTTACAGCTTAGCTCCATCAACAGTACAGCCTGAAGTCCTAATTACAGCTGATAAAGCTCCCATCCATCTGTCTATCATCATTCATGAACAAGATACCAAGCTATTTCTCCACTTAAGATAAAGATTTGCCTCCAACCCAAAGGGAGTATTCCATAATAATGATCTACAGGACCTTAACATTGTGTTTCTGAAGCTCTGGTTCTAGACACCTCAACACATCCCCATATGCTTTTATATGAACTATGATTCAGTATCAGATCAGATGATGAAGTGTCCTATTCAGCATAATGTGTAATTAGGATTTGAGAAGTTCTAATCATACAGCAACCTGCCAGAATTGTTGCATATGCAAAGAAATATAAGCATCAAGGCAACTTTTATATCTAATGCCCAACAGGGTTATAAATGAGCTGAAAATCTGGCCCAAATGGGACTGTCAGTGTGTTGGATATACTGTATACTATTTTGGTTTAGTCATGGTTTGATCCCAGAATACATTGTGATTTAAATGTCAGATTGAAGGAGTTTGATTCCTGTGTGCTTTGTCAGATCTATAAATGTATTTGAGTGCTGGATCAAGCTTTCCCATGGTAAACAGACACACTGAGGGACATAATGGGTAAGTACAAATGTGAAAAACCAGACTTACGATGTAGTTTACAAAGTAACAGTCACCTCAGGTCAGAATACACCAAACATTAATTTATTTCTGTGTTGAAGGACTGCCACTGGATGTGAGGGTGAAAGAATGAAAGGTCAAGTTGGAGGCACTTTCTGTGGGTCAGTCAGAAAATGAAGGAGGGACAGGAGAGATGTAGAGGCCAGTGTGGCTTATCATCGCAGTGCAGATGGCCTCTTCAACTTGATGTTTACTTAAAAGTGTTTTTTTTTTTTTTCATTTTTCCTTGATCAAATGCTTTGGGAAGCAAGCTTTTGACACATAAGCTTTTCAGAGTCTTGGATTTCTTAAAAATCAAAGTTTTTACAAACAAACTTTGAAGCTATTTTAGAAACCCCTTTGGTTTTTTCAGGCTAAAATAAATATAAAGTAAAACTAGAAAAATTGGTTCGATGTCAATCAGTCGAAAGAAAAAAAAACAGCTCATTTTGTCAGTCATTATTTTTAGGAGAAATTAAGAAGTCTTCTATATTTTCTAACAGATTTTTTGTTTATTTTTGTCACTTGTGTTTACTTCATAGGATCAAAAAGTCAAAAGTGGAAAAAAAAATTGTTTACGTGCCCATTAGAGAAGGCTGGAAATGTGCAAGCATCATTTAGAAGGACTAATTAGAGAAGACAGTGGAGTATTATTTTTAATCACTTTCTGATGGACCTCAAAATTCATTTTTGCAGACATGAAAATAACACGAGGCCAACATACCAGCACTGTGCGTGTTGTTAATGAAGTATTTGTGTAATTTAGGTCACAGTGTTGCTCCTACATGAGATTTGAATAATCCATTGTATGTGTTAATGGAACCAACTGAATTGGCACATCATACTGTAGTTCATTCATAATGTGGCTTTTTTTTCCCAATGATTTGCTTTTGGTTCAGTGCACTTTGGGCAAAATGAGTATAGATAGTATTTATTTTAATAACTTATTGTGAGGAGTCACCATTAAGGCACTCTTTACAGAGGTACAGTAAAGCTCTCTCTTTAATGTATTTTTATTAATCTGAACAAATGAAAAAAATCTATTACATATAGAGTCTGAGCAGAACACATAGTACATGATATAACACTTCCTTTCTTTTTCATGTTGTTTGGCATTGCTTCAACAAGATTTTCATCAAGAGGACTGCCTCATATATTCTCCCTGTCTAGAGTTTAATACAGCAGTGTTTCCTTTCACCAGTACTTTAATCCAGTTCAAACCTTTATGTCGTGAAGATTTGAGTTGAAGCAGCCTGATGAGGCCATGTCCTTTTATTTAACTGACCTTATTCTCATGAAGCACATTCCACTCTACGCCAGATAGCGCATCATCTGTGAGTGTATAGTAGGCAAGTTGTTATTGTGATTGAAGACGTGTCTCCTTGAGTCGAATTCTGTTTAGTGCTTCAGAGAAATCCAACGTTCTGTCAGGATCTGTGTTTTTTTGTTTGTTTGTTTTTTTTTTTGCTTATTTCTTCTTGCCAGTTTTTATTTTTTTTCCTCTACAGTTTATCACAATCATGACACAGAAACGGCATCAGTATGCCGTTTCATATAAATGAACAATGTGATGCTAATAAAACTGTATATATGAGCCTAATATCAACTAGAGGCTTCACTGTTAAACAAAATTAAAAGTAAAGATACAGATTTTCAGAAGGGATCAGATTTTGTAAAATTTGAAAGTTCAAGAATCGAAGAAACGTTTAATTTCCTTCGACTCTGTGAGACCTGCTTAATGAACTCTTAATACAGAAAGAATAAAAGTGGGAGCGAGAGAGAGGAATAAAAAAATATGAAACCCAATTAAGGCTGGCTAAAGCGCTGCTTTTCACACCTGATGAAATTGTATTTGTTTTCATAAAGACTCTCATGCTGCACTTCCCATTCATTCATTAAATAAAGGAACTTTTTAACCACAGGGGAGGAAAAGTAATCTGTGATGCTAAGGCTGTTGCCTGACGAGCTGTGTCTCCTGCACAGAACTGATTTAAAAAGTGAATTACAGCAGCCTTACAGGATGGAAAAAAGTGAAAGTGTATTACTCTGTGTTAGTTTTTGTCAGCTTATCAAAGAGGACAGGGGTTGTTAGGAAAAGTGACAGCAAAAGTTGTGTTTCGTCTTTCTGCTGTAGCTTCAGTAAGAGATGATGGGGCTAAAACTGTGATTGAGTTGAAGCTGCAGGATAAAAAAAAAACATGTAATTTCTATACATGTGCTTCTTTTTTGCTTTATTAAGATACTGGGCTGCATCTCAATGAATCAGATGAACTTGCGACCTGTTCAGGGTGTACCCACACCTTGCACCATGACTTCTGGATATGGGCACATGTGACCCCCGTGACCTTGAAAGGAAGAAGCAGGTAAAAGATAATGGATGGATGAATTCCTCTTAAAAACATTCACACTAATATCAGTGTTACATTACACTGTTTTATATATAATTAAATGGTTATTAGTGGCCACAAGTAGCACCTTCTGTGTATTCTGGTGCACCTATTATATTTTAGCTTGAATAACTGTCTAATGTGAAATATGACAGTGATTTAAATTGCTATGATAAAATAGCTATCGCATAAACCTTTAAATTTTTTGAGATTTGTGGTGTTTAAATGTGCCACTTTATCTCAGACTAGCTTGTCAATCAGATCAGAAATACACTCTTTCTAAACCGATGTCAGTCAAAAACCTATCTCCAGCAGGTAAGATGTTTATTGTTCAGAACCTTTCCCCAAAGCTCTTCTTAATAAAATTTAAAGCAACCCTTCAGCTCAATTCAAAATTAAACACAATATAACTGCAACAAATATCTCATTTGGTATAGGTTTAATATGAAAGTCTGTCTCCCAGAGGACCTGTTCAGAGTAGGCAGCTCAAGACATTGTTGTGTACAATTATCATAACAATATAAATTAACATATAAATGAGGACACTATAAAGCCAACCTACGAGTTACAGGCCACTAACTATCTAATTAAACTATCTAATTAAAGCTCATCGTCATGTTTCTGTAACTCTTACTTAAAATAAAAAAAACTGTTGCATCACTTTTGTCTGTTATCGCAGCAGCGAGATCCTCTTCATTCAATAAAAGCTCAAGAGTAATTTGGGGTCAAACGGTCATTGCTTCAACAGCAGTCAATAAAATCTATAGGTAATACTAGTGGAAGTAAATAAAGCATCAGATAGGATCTCTGCAGCTGAAAACCTATTGTCGCTATAAGAACAGGAAATCAAATTTAAGTTCAATGTTGTTTCACTTGATAAAAGGACATTCTTGAAAATATTGTTTTCTCTAAATCCTGTTTTCAACTCACTCAGCAGGATGTTAGGGTCTGCTATTTCAATTTTTATTAAAAATAAGATGGAAAGACCTTTTATGCTAAATTATTAATAGGTATTTGGGGGTTTCTAAATCCTATTATTATCCGTTTGATTTCTGTAATTGAAAAATTTAATTATTTTTATGTGTGAAAGCATCGTGTGAAATATAATTTGTGCATCCAGTAAGGATTACAGATGATTGCTATATGCTCGACGGAGGTTAAAGCATTTTATTGGATTTTTTTTTTTTTAACGCCTGCTTTCGGCTCAGTTAGCATTTGGTTTTTGGAGCATAGTGATGAGAGCTACAGCAGAGGACGGAGTGAAACTTAGCCTATTTTGCATTTTGTATCTTGTTTAACAGCATATGAACCTGGTTTAGGTTTTGCCTCGGGCCACAATCTGCTGACTCAGACTTACACCAAGATATGGGCCACAAATAGGTGTGATATGGTTTAACTAGAATTCTTTTTGGTGATACAAGCTTAGGTGAAGGGATTTTCCCACCTCATTAAAGTGCAAGTTCTTCTGTGATTCGGTGTTATTTAGAGAAAGTGCTGTATTGTCCTCACAGTGACTCCACTGAATGTGAAGCATCATCTCCTGCTTTGAAGCACCAAGTGGTCTCATTTTCAAACATTAGGCTACATTGAAATTTATTGGGTTTGCTATCCGGTGTTATATCTTCTATACATCTCTATTAATATATGATGCTATTACTGGTATTATATCATCAATTTGACTTTGACTTTAATGTGGAAAATTATATGCGCAGTATTCTTCATTAACAGCGGGTGGCCGCAGTCATTTGGCTGCCAGGAGAAATAGACATGGACAGTTTGATACTAATGATCCTGGATTTGCATTATGCTGTTCAGTCTACTGTACGTGGGTATTTTCAGCCAAGCGTTCCAGCTGTGCTAATAATTCCACTGAAGCGTTGCTACCAATACATCACTGGCTGCTATGACAACACAAAACTAGCTTTCTTCTGGACTTTTCAATAATTTACAGAAGCTCATAAAATGTTGCTTTATTGCTACTTTTATTCTTGTGTTGATGCTAATGTACCATGATGAATTGAGATGAATGAATGAAGAACATCAAACTAGCTTTATGAGTATATTTCGTCTTATTGGTTAAATTACTGTTAAGCCATACTAAAATGTATTTTTTTATTCATGCCAGAGCAGAGAAGTTTAAGCTTGAATTTGAATGGAACAAGAGAAACTTCTCTATTCCATATTGACCTAAAATAATTTTGGGTCACACCTGCCACTGAAACCTAAGTGCTAATTGTCACCCCCATTATTCAACAAAATGTTTTTCACTAACTATATATTTTACAGAGGTTTAGCAAAGTCATTAGTTGCTGTGTCCATTTTGAATCTGGTTGATCAGTTATTGAACCAACACATCCAATAATTGCTTTCTGATAGTTTCAATAAAAACCCTTCATTGATCTGTGTGATATTTTGCTAACAGGCAGGGGTGACTTCAAAAGTTAAATGCAAAGTTATAACTCCTAGGATCTATAGCACTTATAGCATCGGAGATGACTCTCAGCTAGTGATGTTCAATAACACCAATTTCTTTTCTGGTACAGCGTAAAACTCTCAGCAATACTGATCCAATATACGGATACCTTGGTTAAAAACACATTATGTGTCTGATAAATCTAAAAAAGTATTGGATATTTCAAACCCCAGCTTCATGAAGATAATAAGACATGAGACTAATTTATTTATTCATTTTAAACTCAGAAGTATGTTGACATATAGTATCCTCATTTACAATATAGTCGAGCTAACAGAAAAACCAGAGGTCACAATCATACAAAATATTTGAAAATAGTGTTTTAAACAATAAACAATAAAATAAATGAATAAAATCATACAGATAAATTATTATTTAATTATTAATAACGAGTATAAAAATGAAAAATTTCATCTTCATCTACATTAAACGAACATATTAACAAAAAAACATTGAACATGTAACATCTACAGACTGAGCAGGTGCATTAGGCGGACAAAAACATAGTTCCCAACAACTTCGTACGACTTAGACTGGTAGTTCTCAACCCTGGTCCTCATGATCCACTATCCTGCATGTTTTAGATATTTCTTTACTATAACACACCTGATTTGTATGAATGAGTGACTAAACTTCTTAAGAATCTGAAGATCAGCTGAAGAGCAGGGAAACAACTGAAATGCAGAATAGTGGGCCTTGAGGACCATGGTTGGGGACCATTACCTTAGACAAGATTACAATAGTTTAGTTTCTTTCCACTGAGTTCTTGTTAATGATATACCTTACCTTAAATGACTGAAGTATCAACTTATCTATAGTTTGATTTTAGCATCAATAGAGCATAAATTTCTGCTATTGATCTATCGAGACTTCAGTATCAATCCACACGTCACTACACTGAGCTACCTCTGTTCTACACATTGACAGAGTTATAGCTGTTTTTGTATTTGCTGTAGATATGGTAATATGTTGCAGATGTACATCCAGTGATCACTTCCTGCAAGTTTAATCAAAACATATCTGTTGGTTCACAAGACATTTCACTAACAGACAGGCACGCACAGACAATTTCATTGTCACCTGCCTTTCATTGCACTGGGTAATAAAAAGATGTACATCCACATCTAGAGTGGCAGCAAAAAGCCATCCACAATGCAGAAAACCATGAGAAAAAAAAAACACAAAAATGACTTGCACACTACAGGACTCCACTCATGGCTCATTTCTTGCAGCAAGGTGATGTTTTAAGCAATCAGCGCTTCAGCAGACAAAGTTGCTTTGTACCATTTCATTTTAAATCACATGGTGGCAATCATGTGACAATATCGTGTGAGAAAAATGTAACAAGAAACTGTTTCTGTCGACTAGAAAGAATCTGCAAAAGGTAAAATAAGAAAGCTGCAAATACCCATTTAACCACAGACATAGCTATAATACCAACCAAGATAAAACGTTTTATATGTAAAAGAAAGACCTACACAAACCTCTAATTTAGGTAAAAAAAAAATGCATACAGCAGTATTGCAAGATGTTAGTATCAGTTATTTTATTTAAGGGAAACACAGCTACAGTATAA
>JAUBOC010000077.1:8256175-8267457 GCA_032275365.1 Anablepsoides cearensis
CACAACTTAAAAAAAGAGACAGAACTTGACAGCAAAACTCATTAATTCAGAAGTTGTAAAAAAAACTTTTCAGAATTATATAATATAACATATGGTGTACATTAAACTGTGGTGTTAAGACTGTATACAAAACCGTTTTTTTTTTAAAGAAAATCACTGCTTGTTCTTCATTATCATTTCTGAGCATCACTCTCAATGCAAACAGGTCAATACTGCATGTGTAAATACAATTTAACACCAACAATGCAAAGAAAAAAAGAGATGTAAACTAGACCCTGTGATGCCTCTGCCTTTTTAAAGTTTTTTTTATACATGGCGTCTTTTTAAGTTCTTACTAGATATAAATGTTCCATATCTTCCCAGCAGTAAACAGTGTTCTGAGTCTGAAAAAGGCAGTATTTACAATATGCTGCTCAGAAAAGGACAACCCTCTAAAACATATCAAAACTCAACATTTTATAGCAGTTTCAGGAGAATGCAGTGTGAAGGATTTTTACAGTGTGTCAGTTTAACATATACGTACTAAAACTTCTAAAAAACACCATTGGTCAAAAAGGTAAAGATAAAACAAATAATTTATCAGATACGGGGGCGTGGCTACCCTTGAGATCTGATTGGCCAGCCACCCCCAGAGCTGTCAATCACTTTCTTTGTGTCATGCTTAGAGTTTCAAATTGAAAGCTTCAGACTGCACACTCCTTATCAGTTGGTTTGTGCTGTAACATAAATAATGCGTGCCAACATTAGCACAATAGCAATTTTACTGTGGTGCCTGTGCCCCATCAACAAAACAGTTTTAGACACACCCCTGATCAGATAGTGTGTAGTTTTGGGAGGTTATGTTTTGGGCAGTAATTTGATAAAACATAAAAAATTGATTCAGTTTCTGCTCACGTGCAGCAGTCACTAAGCAACATTATCGTACACTACCTCTGCAGTTCTAGTTCTGTTCTGATGAGTCCAAGTCCAATATTTACTCCCTTTTAGCTTTGTTTTAGCTCTTCACTGAGTTTCAAAGTCTCAGGAGAAATAAACCCTGCTAAATGCTTCAGTGTGTAGAACAAATCTTCTCTCATTGTGACTGTTTGGTATTGGTCAGGTAGTGTGCTTTGGGTTTATCAGAGCTTGTTTGCTGCTGAAGGTAAAAGAAAAAACAAGTGATAGGACCATCAGTGAACTACAACAGTCTAGTTTCAGGTTGATCAACTGAAATTTAATTCAGTAAAAATTTGCTCTATTTTTTTTTTAAAGAAAGGCATAATAAACTTTAGAGTAACGTCACTTTTAACTGGTTGCTAAACAAGTGGGACTCTGCATCTCAGTAATCACTAAAATAACTTAAGTGTGGTGTTTGTGTATAAGTGATTCAACGAAGAAATTATAGTTCTTTGACTAAATTACAACTTGCAACAGAAATTTCATCAGAAATTAGAGACGTGTTCCCATTAACCAAATTTATGCCGATGTTCTCAAAAGGCCACACTACGAGACACGTTCACTCAACCATGCATCATTTGTGATATCTTACATTTGAGTTAGAAAATATCAGCTTGTGGGGTTCATCAGAGCATTAAAGTGACAAAACTGCATCCAAATAAGAGTTTTATAAAGTAATGTCTGAAATAGTTTTGAAGTGGGGTTCTGTGAAACCATCATTATAGTAATATTTTATGTGTTGTAGATATCTCTTTAAATGCCTTTGAAAAAAAAAGTCTTACTATGTATGTATTGATGTGCTAACAGCTAGCCTAAGCTAGGTTAAAGACCAAAGGCAGTTTCTCCCATTTTTACAAACAGTTCCAATCTCAAACACTTTTTTCCCCCTCTTTTCTATAGAACTACATATTATTTGCCAGAATGGCTGCAGCAGCTAGCTGCAGCACTTCAATCCATTTTTGGCCCTAATTTCATGATATTGCAAAGAAAAATAACATGCAAAATAAAACGGACCATGTTGTAAAATTTGATAATAGCATTCCAATGAACCAGTATGAATGTTTTGAGATTGAAGTTATAAAAAACACTAAACTTGAACTAGCTGTTAGCTCATCAGTCTGGTCAGAATTACACTGTATGTTCCATCTACATGTAATATTCATAATCTAAACCTTCTACAGTGCGCCACATCAAAAGATTTGGCTGTCCCTTTAATCTACTTTTAAGTAAGGATGTTTTAAGCAATTCAAATATATTTTTGGAACAAAATCCTTCTAATTTGGTCAATAATCGCTAAATAGAAGTCCAACACAGAAGAACCCTCCACAGAGGATGACAGTCAGACCAGAGTTCACAGCATTAAGGCTAAATAAAAGGTGATCAATAAGGAGAAGAAAGGGCTCTCTCGGATAAAAGACCCAGTCTCTAGTTATTGAACTCTCACTAATCCACTGCTTGAATTGGAACAAAAAAAGGTCCCGGTTCACTGATCGGCAGCTGCAGTGGTTTGCTTCTAAAAAAGATGTTTTTTTTTGTGTGTGTGGTCTGCCAGGAGAAAAAAAATAACCACAAATAGGCTTATCAATACATTACTCTCTCATGCTTCATTTGGATCAGTGTTATCTAATACGTCCACTCAGGCTTGATCACAGCTTATTCACTTCTACCCCAATCTAAACAAGAGGTTTTCCTTTGAGCAGTAAAGCTTTGTTTTCTTTTAGGCAACAGGAGAAAAGCAGCAGCTTTCTGCCTCCTCGTTGGGCTTGTACGGGCAGATCAGAGCCTGATAAGCTGAACGCTCTGAATATGCACACAATGGGAGTAATGCAATGCTACTGTAGCAAAGCAAAGCGCAAATATTCCTCAGCAGTAAGCACCTACAGAATGCAAACACTGCACTAATCAAAAAATCTTACACTGCTAAAGAAAGCGTTTTGCTGCAGCTGCCAAACTTTAGCCTGGGATATGGGTGAAAAAGTGAAAAACCTTGTTTCTGTACAGTGAGATATCAGGACACCCTGTTCTTGCTTTACACCGTTCTCAGGAATCAGTCACTCGCTTTCCTGCTGGAGTGCTGTTTTCAAATGCATTAATGCAGGCTGAATGAAATATTATTCCCTTACACAGCAGGATATTGCCAGACTTGGGGACAACATTAAAATAGCTCGGTCCTTCCAAGTTACTGTGTTGCTTTGCAGCAGAGACCCCCCAATGCCCCCTAATGTTTCTGTGATTTTATTTAACAGCACACTCGGGGATGCCAGCTGGAAAGAAGCAAAATGTCTCCCAGAAACAACAAGTACAGTACAGAATAAAAAAGCCTATAGTTTAAGCAAAGAAAAATAAACTCCTATAAATATAGTTTACCTCCTTTAAACTTTTGTTTATGCAACCTAATAGTGTGCTTGTAAAAAAACAAAGTACTTATTCATGAATTCACAGATCAACGAAGTCTGCGGTGACATACATTTCTTTACCTGCTCAAGCCTGCAAATATTTCTGTGGTTGCTGCAAATAATTTCACACTGATCAGCGTAAACAACAAGCACAGGACCGTCTCATACTTTTTTACCAGAAAAGCAGCATCTCTGCTCCGATTTGGATTGTGTTAACATTTAAAAATAATCTTACATTGTGACGGAGTGGAGAACCAACATACAATTAACAATACAAGAAAGAACACTTATTAGCATGAAATGATAATTTGAATTATTTATGCTAGCTGTTAATAAAACAAGTCACTACAAACATTTAAAATGTTGCTGAATCTAGTGAACATGGCGTCACAATACAATGTGAAACAAGTGCAGAGGAAGCAATATTTATTAAAAACAATATTTTTTTTTCCAACGATACCAAAGTTATTTTTTATTAAAATTTGCCTCCAACCAAGGAAGATTTTAAACTTTCTTTTATACATTGGTGTTTACGCAACCTAGGTCAATTTCTGTTCAATCAATTAAGGAGGGGGGGAGGGATTTTGTATTTTCCGGACACATAGTTCAGTTCTATTGCCAATTGAGCAACTATGTTACTTTTAGTTGTTATGAAAATGCTGTATATATCAAAAATAAATTTGACTTTGCATCATAGCCTATTTACAAACCTTGAAATTGTCCTCTTTAAGAACTTCCTACCATTTCCGACACTCCCACTTCAGCAATCTTCACAACAATGCTTCAACCTTTCATAGATGCTTTGTAAGAGGGAAGTCTTCTTGGCATGCATTTTCTCGATGAAGGTATTTTTTTATACGAAAAAGACTGAGCTGATAAGTAGTTAGTATTAACTACAGATGTGCAGTTCCACCAGGTTTACTGTAGATGTGTGGGGGAAGGCGCTGGGGAAGGGTGCCCTGTCAGGAGGAAGCTCGGCTGGGGACTGAGCTCCAGGGAGGAGCTTTGGGTAAACAGGTGGTGCTTTGTAGCAGCAAGCGTTTAGGCAGCTCCACATGGCTACCACAGGAGAGTCAAGGATTTCTCAGACATGCGTGATTGAGTCACAACAACACTATGGTTATGTTTTTTTAATGAGGGAATAGCATTATAACATAATATAAAGCTTTAAAAAGTTGATTTTGCACAATACCCTCCCTTTAAAGACAAAATAATCCCAAACACAGTTTTTTTTCATCGAAACTTAAGCATTTGGAAACTCCTGAAAATGCTCCAACTATCGATATATTGTGTTTAGGGAAACACAATGTTATACTAAATTTTCATTAGGTAAAATATTGTTAGAATTCATAATTTTGAGCAGAACTGATGCAGAAACAAAGACAGTTGTCTGGTCTGAACACCAAGGCCGACACATCAGAGTTCAGATTAGAGAGAAAACACATAAGTGTTTTATTAGGACTTTATTGCCTCAGCATTATGAAATGCAGAGTAATTCATGTCTGCGTATATACCTGAAAATCTCATAGTCTTCCTGATGTGGACATTCAGAATAATTAAATACTTTCACTGTTCCTTTTTGGGAAAGTTTCACAAAATTCTATGTCCCTGTTTTGTCACTAAGTTGGCAACAATGTCACAGCAGGGAAAAAGCCAGCAACAGATTAATTAGTTGTACGAGTGCTTTTGATGAAAACAATTCAGCGGTAGTGGCAAAATAAATGTAACAAATTGTGTTTAAAACATTTCGGAACACTTTAAAACGTTCTCGGTTTTTGCTCTAAATGAGAAAATCTGGCATACCTTTAGCATTCAATCTGCAGAGCAGCTGTGCAAGCAGCCCTTGCACAGAGGTCTCCCATTGATGCGACTGTGTTTGTATCAGAGGCAAACACAGGCAGAAAAATGCTCTCATATGAATCAAGATTTTGCATCTTGAACGGTAAAATACACTAAATAAATAGTGAATGGAATACAAAGTGCTGCTGTGAGCTGAGTGTTTGGCAGAAGTGTTTGTGTGTGGGAGACACTCAGTTTATACTCTCTGTCTGCGCTTAATGTTTAGGTGTAGTGACTACTGAGACCTAAATCAGAACAACTGCAATATTTTTAATTTATCAATGCTTTATTTATCTATTTATTTTACATTGGATTTAATAAAATATTGCATTTTTTGCATTTCAGTCATCCATGAATACATAACTGAATCTGGTTATTTTGGCTCAAGATGGAGGTTGAAAACTGAAAAACTAAATCAAATATTTGAACCACTTTCATAACTTCTCAAACCAACAGAAGGTTTTTTTTGTATTAAAATAGAATTTGAGTCATTTTGCTTTCTTCATTTGTCAAAACATCGTAATGTTGTAAACTATGTCCTCCAAAAGGCAGAGGATTTGAAAGACTTGTGATTTTGTCACTTTTGAAGAAAAGCCGTTCTCAGTCCTTGAGCAGACGATGGCTGCAGGTTTGATGCAACTTGAGAGTTAAGAATTCAAACACTAGCAAACAAGCAAGTTTATTTTCTAAAATGCTGAAGTATTCTGGTAAAACACAGAGGGTTATGCAGAAAAGTTATCATCATATAATGTTTTATTTGTTAGTGACGGCTCTTTGAACAGCCTCAGTTTGATCAGATTGACAAGCTAACGCTTTAAGCTGGTATTTTAAACGGCTCCAATGTCAAAAACTTTTTCACATCTCGTGTGTCTACCTTTACATTAATGTCAGTTTCCCATTACATGGTTATTACCAGACAATATGGGTATTTGCATGTGCAAATAGTGGCAACAGCAGAGAACTCGACCAGTGCAGCCAGAGGGCACTTATTCCAAGGATGTCGCTTTATTTCTGCTGGAATGGTTTTGAAAAGCAATTTTGACAATGGTGTAATAAAAATATAAAATCGTATTCGCACCAATGGCTGTGAATTTTTTGAGACTGGAGTAGTTTTAGGATGACAGCGATCCACGTTGGTCATGGTTCCACTCGGGTTAGCCCATAGCGTGTCATTCTGGTCAGAATTAAATTCTTTTAAATTGAGGGCATTCAAAGAGCTCTCTACAGCAGGTAAAATATTACTGTAATGAATGTTCTTAACCTTTCCACAGAACCCTTTGATCAGAACCATCCCTTCATCGTAAGTGAATGCTACAGAAGTGCATCAAATTCTTTAGAATTACATGGATGTGGTTTCGCTGGCAGACTGTTCTGATGACTTTCTAGTTCATAATCGTTCTTTTGTGTTTTTTATATGTGTATTTATCTTGACATTTGCCATTTTGAATCAAAAAGTTTTAATTTTACACCAAAGCTATGTTCACTATGCAGGCAAAAGTGACCCGAATCACTCATAGCAGATAGGTGGCTCTGATTTCACAACAACTTCAGAATCGATCCACACATGCCAGCCAGAGGTACCATTTAAATCATAATAGGAATGATGATGCAAAAAAAAAAATCAAATATGAGCAATAAAATCATTGAGCATTAAAATCTGCAGTGTGAATATAGTCCAGAAATGTCACAGGTCATAGGTCAAAGAGTCAGTACATCATCTGAAGGTGACTCATCCAAGATGTTGACGTTGTTTACTCAAAAGGAAGCTGCCGTGTGACAGGTTGGTGCTGCCTGCCTGCCAGCCTCGAGGGGCGTCGTGTTCTTGAATTATCAGTGTAACGATAGACCCATCTTAATTACTCTCACATGCAGCACCATAATCTGTCATTGTCAGCTTGATCAAGACTGTGCAAACCAAAGCAGTAAGACTCATTCACCCAAACCAAAGGCCTATTGATTACTTTTCATACTTGAGTCATTGCGCTGCAGAGAGACACGAGAGGCAATAGAGCTAATGGAAGGGGGGAGACTCAAAGTCACGTTGTTTACATCTAAGATGACAGGTAAATGCATTTGAGAGGAAATATGAGCTTGATGCATTGGCTCCCAATCAGCTGTCTGTCTGTCTAATGCTAACAAGCTGCTAAACTGTCAGCTGCTCTGCAGGTGGAATGCCAAAAGTACGACAGTTTTTCCTTATGTAGAATCAAAAAGAGAAAATTTTAGTGTGTTCTGAAATGTTTTAAGCACAGTATATATATATTTTCCCTCTAACACTAAACAATTTTCATCAAAACACTCATACAAGTATGAAAAACGAATCATTTTTGAGTGTGAAGAATCTTGTTTTTGGAATATAATATAAAAGTGTCAACTTATAGGTTAAATTGAAAGCATGCCATTGACTGTAAATTTGTTTTTAGTAATATTTAAAATAACATATTTTATGGAAACTATATTTATACTATGAAATATTATTTGTGGCTTTTTTATTTCCTGTTTGGTTGAGGACGAATGCAGTAAAATGCATAATGTACATAAAATTACATGCATTATGTTAAGAATGTTTTGCTTTACTTGTTGCCATTTGATCATCTCCTAATATACTCATCATTTAAAGCACTGAAAAAGGTGCTTCATTTGTTTTGCATATGGTTGAATATTGATGCCTTAGCAGGAGGGAGGTGGGTCTGCATTATTTTCACGAGCATCTTTATTATGAAACGAGAAATTTAAGGTACTTGACACAAAACGTAGTTATTGGTTAAGAGGGGCTCATTTTTACTTGCCTATTTCCACAATTTGTTCTCCTCCGCTTCTTTTTGACTTCTCACTGCTGTAAAGCAAATAAAAACAGAAAAAACTGAACTTAAATGTTACTTAAAGGGATGCATATTGCCCCACATGCCATAATCCTAAACTAAGATGTTGCATGATTTGTTAGGGTTTTATGAGGATGACTGTCAGCAACTACCACACCAAACAGCTCAATGTAAAACTGACTGAGTTGAAGCCATTCTTTGTATTTCTTAATGTTGGATTCTATTTCACATTGAATTTACCCCACTGAGTACTTTTTGAAAACTTCATTAAAATCCATCAAGTCATTCATAAGATATTTTGCTAACAGACAAACTAACATACAGACAGGCAGTTAAGCAACATTTATATTTGTGTAGTTACAGTTTAGTTTATGTTAGAAACATTAATTATACGGTGAAGAAAAAAAACAATAAAACTGACAGAACAGTTGAAACTGACTTCTCAAACGCTTTAGAGAATTTAACTGCAGTTTCTGTCTCTTTATATGATAACTCTGCATTAAACTTGTGTTTTCTTTCTCTTATGTGCTCATCTACATTTGTTTCTCTCATCTCTGTTTTTCCCAGTGGGGGTCTAAAAGAGGTGTTGAGTCTTCCTTAATGAGCAGTGGGCCCTAATGAAGTCAACAATTTGCGTTTATCCTTTATCATTATTGTTTGTTTTGTCTCTTCTTTAAAGCCTTCATAGCCTTCCTATTAAAAGTCTTTGGCTGCTTTCTGGATATTGTTGGGTGGGGGAAAAAAAGGTGTCGCTGTAAGTGCTCGCTTGTAGATGGATCCGAGCAGTAAAGATCCATTAATGTTTTTCATTTGTCAGCATGAGCCGAGTCGATTCGTCAAGAGTTTCACTCAAGTTGATTCTTTCATCTCATCTTTGTTTTTTGTTTCAAACATTGCTTTAATTCTGCCTAAAGCGGAAGGAGGATATAGTGGAATACAGTATATAAATACACTTATTTTTAATAATTTAAAAACAGTGTTTTTCTAAGATTCTTTGAGCTTGTTCATAATATTCAACATATAATCTCGGAAAGACCTTTCCGTTAGTGGCCTTGAAATACTAATAAGTAAATTTACTCTCAACCTGCTAAAGCTTTTTGTTTCTTTTGAATACATTTTCACGGTTTTCTTTTCTTTATTTTTTAAACTAGAGCATTAGTCATCAACACTTAATATGAAGTAATACTTATTGCTACATTTGATTTCTGGTTATATTTCTACGTATTTGAGTTGCACAACTAAAAGAGAAGCTCCAGTTGCATTTTCATGACAAATAAAATGGATATCATAAATAAAAAAACATAAAAAAAAGTTTCATAGCTGCAGTGCGTCAGATAAAACAAGATGTTTTATCTGACGTATAAATCTCTGTTTTTAGAACAAGTACATTTTCTCTTAGATTTACATTTAATTGTTTTTGTTCTTATCTAATTTTGACAGCCAATAAATATAAGCAGTACGTTCTGTCAGTATGTTTTTTTGTCACGATCTGAGGCAGAAAACACGCTATTTTGTGTGTAAAGCTGCTGTTAAAGTAGGATCGACCCTTGATTTATTTATTGGTTTGTGTTTGTGAAGATGCTAAAGAGTGATTTTATTGATAAGGTTTTCCAGTTTTCATGTGAACAACGTGACTCCGTGCTGAACCACGGTGAGCGTGAACTGAAGTTTGTTTTGCTTCTCAAATTGTGCGTGAACCATATATGGATTTTTTTTCCCCCACTCCCGCTTTGGTCCCCTTTTTTGTCCGAGCTGTCAGTCTGTTAACAGAAGGAGGAGAAGCTGTGTGGACCGTTTGGCACTGCTGTTTCCTCTCTATGAACTGTTTGATGGGAGCAAATGACACAAAACTTTACAGTCTTTTTTTTTTTTGAGGCGCTGCAGCTCATAAACAGTATGATTATTTAGTTGTCATCACCAGGATCGTAGCTGATATTTTCCGTTTATGCAGCAATAAACACAGTTTGATAGCAAATTTGGCAGCAGTGGCTCAGATGCTCGTACATTCAACCAAATCTAATTGAATAATTCTTAATAAAATGATTTAGGTGGAAAATGGAAAGTCACACTGGAAAAAAAAAACTTTCTATCTTTATTTGAATGCGTTGGGAGCAATATCAGTGATAAAAGAGGGACTATTTCTGTGTGTGTCCATGTGTGTGTGCGCTGCCTAGTTCACAGATAAAAGCATTGCCATTTCATATTTCTAGGAGCCAAGGATACACGGCATTCATTTCTAAGCTGTGGATTTGTCTAACGTGAACATGTCTCAGCCAGTCAGTGAGCAGCTCTCGGTGCCTCTCCCTTTTTTGTCACACAGTAACACTGTTTGAGGAATGTGCAGAGATTTGAAAAGCTCTATATTCTACATTTAACTGTGATCTTTCCCTATCCCAAAACAAACAGTTTCACTGCCGAAACCAAAGCAGAAAGTGAGAAAAAGAAAAATTTAAGACGTTTACTTACAATAGGCCAGAGTTTGTGTGACTAAACAGTGGAGGGTGTGAAGACATCAGTCTCCTGAAGCGAACGTGTTCGCTTCCTGTCTTTTGTTCTTGCAAGTTTCTGGAGTGGTCTTGAGGTTTAAAAAAATATGTTTTAATGAAAATATGATGATGATGATAAGAATTTTAAGCCGTTCATTTTGGTGTCTGGCATCATAGAAAAGGAAACTTTCATTTCTGCCCACTGGGCGAGTGTTTTTGCTTTTGTTTTGTCACAATGATTCATTCAATCTTTGTAAAATCAGGCAGTGGTGTCACCGGAGACCTGAGGAAATGCAATAACAAATCTGAATCCACTTGGATCAGTGGTTCTCATATTGTGACAAAAAAAACAAAAAAAAACAAACAAACAAACATGTTTCACAACTAGATTTCCACCAACTGGAGTGGTTTCGAGGAACATCAGGAAATTGCACCAATGCCACCCACTATCTAAAGTCAATTTGGATCCTAATAGTGGAGAAAAGGCATTATGACATGGCTATTCAACTAAATTGCTCAGTGGGCCACAGTTACTCAAAGCCAACAGGTCAGGGGCCGAGGTGGGGTGGGGGTGGGAGGGTCATAAGCACTTCCACTTCCGCTAAATTGCTTTACAGTTTAGTTGAATAGAATCTTAAAATATAGATAAAAACTGTTGGATATGAGACATTAACCTTTTCAACAGTGCTGCTTTCATCTTACATTAAAGTGTCTGTGACATCAAATTTTTTGTAATAAACATGAATGCATTTTTGGAAAGATAACATTGATAACATATTGCAAAACAAATTTCACGTCGCTGA
>JAUBOC010000077.1:8272336-8298477 GCA_032275365.1 Anablepsoides cearensis
GACAATAACCGTTTGGTGATGGGGTTTTGCGAAATGTCAGTTTTGTCCAGAACAAAAATATATTGGTACAGACAACTGTTTTTATAAGAAAACTTGCTTTAAAAAAGTTTTTTTGAGTATTTCTTGAAGAAACACATGCCAGCTGCCACCTTTGATGCCAATTTTCCTCTACAATCAACTGATGAGGTTTTATAGCCAATTTGGTCAAACCTTCTGCATGATCATATGTAATATTATTTAATATTTTAGGCAAAACAGAACTCTGACGATGCCATATCCCACCCTCAAAAAGAAACATCTCCCATCGTAAGCTCTGCTGGACTGTGGATGAATTGAAATTATGAAATGATGCAAAAAAGAAAGGACGTAATGTTTTTTTTTAGATCTAATCTACACTCATCCTCAAATAATACAGTAGTATTAGCCCTTTGGGAACTTAAAAAAAAATTGCAAAACATCCGGGTGTGATTTTATTTTTTTAATACCAATTTTCCATTTGAGAAATTATTGCTGATATTAGAGGTGTTGTCTCCAGCTGAAAGCCCTTTGCTGATGTAAGATTTGTTTTCCGCTGACTTTCAGAGAGGAATGTTTCATGTGTTTTTATTTTTTTCTGTCCAGACTTGACGACTGTAATAGGTATTACCCAACCTCTGCTAACCCGACTGCAGTGCAGCTCCTGACAGGCACACACAAGCAGAACAACTTCTCACCTGCCTTGGCATCTTTGCACCATCGTTTTACAATTAACAGCGAGGTGTTATTGTTTGGTTTTTTAAGTAATTTAATGGCTGAGCACTTGCTTATCTCTCCGTCCTTTTACCTTTTGCACACTCCTAAAAGATCGCCAGGGTTGGGTGAGCAGATGCTCCTGGAGTTACCCAAGAACAGATTGAAGCACAGAGGAGGCCGAGTTTCTGCTGTAGCTGCACATAAACCTTAAAAACCAGCTGCTGCTTTTACATCAGGACCTCACCAAACACTTAAATCTTCCAAAATCTATTTAAAAACTCATTTTTCATTTATTTTATTTTTACGTTTTAACAGACTGGGTTTCTATATATTTATCTGCAGCCAAAGGACAAAACACAGGCGATAATATTATGGGACTGGTGTGTATGTGTGTGATTTTAGTGCACAGTCATTTACTCCTCTTCCCTTTTTTACCATCTCCTCCTCCTCCTTCTATTAGTGTTTTATTCCTGTACATTATCTGAGCTGCATTAGGATTTGAAAGCACCGAAACAGTTAAATTAAATGCAGCTCATTTCATGTATAAAATCTTGTTAGAAGGACTCTATCTCCATATCTGCGGCACACAGAGATATTAATCATTCTCCAAGTGGGTATTGTAGTTAGGGGTAGTGGGGGGGGAGTCTGCGCGTGACAAAGGCGGTATTGAAGCAAATGCTGATTCACGATCTGTGCATGAATAAATAGGCTGGACCTGCACACCGTGGATTATTCTGGTTCACATATCACCAGACTTAAGCGTCGTCAAACGGCACAAATGACATACATATGTAAAAATAGGCCATTACACTGTCAGAGAATTCTATCATAATATCATTTTCTTTCACTATGTAATTCTTTGTGACATACAATCAATCAGAGGCGTTTTTTTAAATTCTGTTTGTGTCCACTCCTCTTTTGTAATTTGTCATCGGGAGCAGGAATGAGTACTGAGGAACAAAGTTGTTTCAGAAGCTTTTTTTTTTCAGCGACTACAGTCAAGGCTGTGGTTCAGGCCAACGTATTAACTGATGCTTATATTCATACGCAGCTCTCACTTCTTGTGTGTGTAAAAGCAGGATCCCTGTATCCAATCTCAAGGTTGCCATGTGCAGTAAGGGCCGTGCGCGGGTAAAAAAAAAGAATAAAGCAGCATTTTGCTGTGCCTTAGTTAAGGTCAGAACTGGACTTATTAATCTGAGCCACACTTTATTATCAGGTTTTATAGATCACAACACAATTTAGCTGCAACTTCAGAGGCTTTAACACTACAATTACAAATCAACTACAAGAGTTTCTTTTAAAGGAATATTGTGTCCTCTTTATGAACCGATGCAAAGCATAAAAAAAGGCTTAATCAATCTTTCTTTATTTATACATAAAGAACAAAGTTCTGCAGCATGAGCCAAAAGTTTTAAATTATTAAGTAGATATGTTTAATGTATGCATTCACTACAAAATATACAAACTTTACACCGTTTAAACAAGCAGAAGTGAAATCAAGTAGTGTGAAAAATATTGTTTCAGCAAACTGGAACATCCTAATCTTAAGTACCATACTGTATATTCTGTCTTTTAGTTTTTTTTTTGTTTTTTTTTTGTAAAAAGTGACTGTAATCACTATTAATTTCATTTTTCTTTTTGAAACTCTATTATGGTTGAATGCTTGTATTTTGCAATACACTCCAAGTGATATACTTATATACATTTTCTTTTCTTTTATTATATTATTTTTATGTTTTAATCTTCTTATTGCTTATTGTTTGTTTTCTACAGCTGACTGGGACCTCTGTATTTTCCGTTCCTCATATGGAATTACAATAAAAAGGCTCTCATTGGTTGAAACACATGACAAAGGCCGTCTAAAAGCCAATGACCTCCACTCCTGCTGTGATCACTAGGTTTGTGTGTGTGTTCATAGCCAAAAGATGTATTTCAAGAGAAAAAATAACTGTGCTAACATACATAAAAAAAAAACATGGCCACTACGTGTTGAACCAGCACTGTAAATTTAGGAATCTTTTATTTAGGAAGTTTATAAAAACAGAAGAGCTGAAGGTATTTCATTTAAATGCTTATCAGGAAAGACTTTTAAGCAAAAGTGTAAATGATCTACTGTATAAATAAAGTGCTAAACAAAGGTTTGCCTTATTTTCTAACTGAGAGTCAGTCTCTACAGGTCGGTGAGGAGGTGCAGAGGAAAGTTTAAGGTAGATGACACATTGAGCCCTTTGCTGATGAGATGTTGACTGACAGGTGGTGGACACTTAGGAAGTCACCTGTCTGTCAAACATGTTGTAAACATGACATTATTAGGAACATGTTGTCACCCTGTGCAACATGTTGTGTTTGAAATAATACATTCCTTGTAAACAAAAGATTAGCATATTGGCTGACATGTTTTGTCCGTTCATTGTGCATAATTGTGTTTAATGATTTCTTAAATGCACAAGGATGTCAGACTAACCAGCTCCTCAGTTTTTTTTCCCTCTCTTGCCATAGGTCTCCTTCACATATTCATCATGTCTTATGTATTCAGCTCTTGCAGAATTTGCAGCAAAACCTCTCACTCCTCAGCTTCACACTGGCAACCCAGAGAAGCTTGGCTATCAGCCATCCACAATAGCATAAT
Organism: Anablepsoides cearensis; assembly: GCA_032275365.1. Lineage (NCBI taxonomy): Eukaryota > Metazoa > Chordata > Actinopteri > Cyprinodontiformes > Rivulidae > Anablepsoides > Anablepsoides cearensis. The sequence continues at coordinate 8,275,701 of JAUBOC010000077.1, forward strand.
TATGGAGTATTAAACCGTCACAATGACATATCAGAGGAAATATGCAAAATGCCAGCGCGGTTTTCTTGGTTTACACTCGCTTCTTGTCAAAAATGGCTTGAAAAATTGAGGTTTTGTTGCGGCTGGATCATAATTATGATTGGTATTTGTGAGCGCCGTCAAGCGTTACGTTTGAAGGTGACTCTGGGAGGCGTCGCATCCGACTGCGGACACGGTGAAACAAAGCTTTCAGACAAGCTGTCTCCTCTCACCCAGCCTTTTAAATCATCATCACTTTAGCTGGCTGCATGATAGTTCACATGATATATCACCTGTTAGAGCTGCGGCGTGCGCGCTGCCAGCGGAAAGTGACAATGAGTCTGGCAGCGAGACGTCGCCCCCTTTCAGCAGCCACAGTTGTCTGATGCTTCTGTTTCCTGTTATTAAGCCATCGCCTTCGTGCTGTTGAGTTAAGCAACACTTTAACTCCCAGATTGATTTGACGGATTTCGCCCCCCCTCCCTTTTTGTTTTACTCTTTTTTTTTTTTTTGTACTTGTTTGTTGTGACCAGTTGAATGTTTTATGGTTTCAATCATCTCGGAGAAGCCTGTTAGACTAGAGTCTCTGACAGTGGTGTGATTCTTCTGTCTCTTCAAATGTTTTTCATTGAACGCTCAGCTGTCTTTGCAATCGCAGAGTCCGGGCACACTCACCATTAGTCACAGTTTGGCTAAAGGGAGGTTTTACTGTGTGTTAGCCTCTCTCTGAGCAGTTGTTTTGATCAGGATGACTCCGGATTCTTAAGGTCCCTTGTTCACTCAGTGGCACTGCAGGAACCCTAAGCAAATTGGGTGGCTTTTTTTTTTTTAAACTTTGTTTTGGTAGTTGACAGGAAACGAGGGGCGAAGAGGTGAGAGAAAAAAGTGCAGTAAGGGTCCTGAAGGTTGCTGTAATCACAGAAGTCAAGTTTCTGCGGCGGCATCAAACAGAAAATTAGGTTACATTTTCCCAACTCTGAGTCTAAAAACTGGGAACGAGCTGCAGCATGAATATGAAGGAATTCAAAACTTCAAAACTAGTTGTTGACATTCATGTACGAGACTCACTTAATGCAAAATTATGGAACGCAATTATGATGTATATTGAGACATTAGGCAAGATTCGCAGCCAGTTTCAGTTTTCAGGAATAAACGGCGATAATTAAAAGGAAAAGTCGTCTGAATTCAAATGAAAAGACTTCTGATTTCTAATATAAATATGTAATGACCTGATGTGTGGAAAGAAAAAAAACACTTCTAGCAACTTTGAGTTCAGATGTCTTATCATTTAAAGAAATCCCAGCACTTTTTTTACTGTTATCAAATCTATACATCCTGAAAGTTTATTGTTATGTTTGTATTCTTAAATGTACTAAACAGAAAACACCGTAATTGTTGGAAAGGAAATTTGGAACAGTTCTGCTCACCGTAGGATCTGCAGCCAGATGAGCCAGCTTCCTGCTTTCAACTCATTTCATTTCTGTTTAAACCTGTGCAGCGGCAGCAGCTCAAAGACTCGGGAGGTTTTGGCTGCTGATGCTGAGCCGTGGAAGCAGCATTCAACAGGTTGTCGATGACAGAAACAAGTTAGGAAGCTGTATTTTATTTTATTTTTTCCTAACTGGTAGGTTTATTGATAAAATGAAAATGAACCAAGATGTAAAGATTTGTTTTATGTGCTAAACTTTGGTGTGTTTTTTAGCTAAGACCTACAAATCACATTTTGATTCATGATTCATCTTTAATAGCTGTGTTTCAATGTTGGGAATTCGTAAAGTGGGAGAATTTAAAAGATATAAATTCTAGTTGACTGGATATTTAAAACATTCGAATCGTTACACAGCTAAATGTTCTTCGGATTAAGCTGTTCGCATTAAACTTTGTCGTCATGACACAGAGGCAGAGTAAGCTTTATGGTAGGATATTTATTTTTAGTTGAGCTGGTAAAGAAATCACATTTGTCTTGTATAAAAAAATGAAAGGTTTGTTTCCATCTTCTAATAGAGGGGAAAGAAATGAAACGCCAGCAGTAACACTAAAGAGCTGTGCAGTGCCACATTTTAAATAGTTTCTCATCCATCCAGGTGAGGATTTATAATTTATATGATAAACTACTTATAGGACGGCAGGATCTCCAACTCATTAAAAATATCTGGAAGCGATTGTTGTTTTTCCAGCTCGTTTTTCCTCCCTTTTCTTATGCTTTTCGTCGCCGTACCTTAAACGCACGGCAGCCCGTGAGGGGGCAGGTGTGTCAGGTCTCAGCTGGGCATTATCCTGGCTCAGATTGTCCTTGGACCCCCGTGTCTGCCTTGTGACCTTGGGTGGAGCAGTGCCATACATCACCGGCTGTTCTTAAAGCATTCTCCTCACTGATTAATCCACTTTAGTCCCATTCAGACATGATCAAAGGCAAAGCATCAAAGTCTTTTATGGAAATAATCACTCACTCATTATCCAAATGTTTGACAAGTGTGCTCTCCTGGCATCGGAGCTGCTCTATAAATCATGAACACAGATCTGACAAAAGGCCATGATGAAATGAAGAAATGTATATCCTGACTGGGAATCAGCGCTGATTTTTTTTTATCACTGATGGATTACGGAGCATGCAGCTATAAAGTAGCCCAGTCTTTACATGTGATGTATGACTGCTCAGAATATATATTTTAGGTCATCATGCCATATTTCTTCAGAGACCATGTTGTCATTATTATCAGACTGACCTGCTCGGGAATTTCTATTTTTCCTCCTATCCCCCGTTCAAACACCCAGATGTCAACTCGTACGGCTTGTTATAAGTGAGACAATCGAAACAAATGATCCCACCGGCCACCTAAACATGTTTTCCTCCACATCATATCAGGTTGATACCTTGCACCCTCCCCCCCTCCTCCCGAGCAGCCACCCACTCTCCATCTCCTGTCTCCCTGGGCCATCTCCCCCAGCTACGAGGACAAGACAGGACAGGAGAGGATAAATTACAGCCACAGAGCCCAGGCTCTCTCTCATGCTTTCATTTGCACCGGCAATTAATCAGCCATCACTGGAGAGCTCTTGCATGTCAGGCTGAGGATTTTATTAGGGATGTCCTTTATGGGTCTTAATGAGACTTATGTCTTCCTTGAGTATTTCATTTGCTGCACAGAGCTTGGTTGCTTGTAACCTTGAGGTGTGTGTGTGTGTGTGCGTGTGTGTGTGTTGAGGAGGTGGATTCTTTTTCTTTCCTTTTTTTTTTTTACCCCTAAAACAGTATTTCTTGGCAGAGCTGTGCTACTCACCTCTCAGTGATCTTGACTTGATTTGCGCTTTCATCCACTTCCTCACTCAGCATTACAAATCCTCCTGCCTCGCAGTCAACTAATTTTAGACACAATTAGGCCTAATTTGTTTTGTTTATTCTGACATCCCTCTTCCTCGCTCCAGTTCTGAAAAAGCAACACTAAGTGCATTATTGAAGATGCAGCAGATTGCCCTTCTGTTTTTGTGAGATGCAGTTTCAGCTTGATTAACATAACATATGTAGTTCTTGACAGCGTATTATTAATATTGTTACAATTATTATTGCCATACAGTCACATCACAGGACTTTATAAATTGCTCACTAATACAATATATTTTGTGGAATGCACTTTAAAAAATGTCTTTCTAGACTAGATGAGAGAACATGATGTCATGAATAAACCAATCATGACTAAGCACATTTTGGAAAAAACTGTGGATTACCAAAATAAAAACGGCATAAATATATACTTCAAATATTAAATATTTAAATAACATTAAACTAGTTGATGCAACTTATATTACATTCACAGTGCAGGTAAAGGTGACCAAAAAAAAAAAAAGTCATGCTGTGACTGAATATGTGGCAACATGATAGCAAGTTGGAAAGTTGGTTAATTCCCCCAAAGAGCAAGGATGTGCTAACCTGTAGTCCATTTACAGCCATTTATTATTGTGACCTAAACGTCAAATATTTTCACTATTGGCCTACTACTTATCTGCTACATATAAGTATATACATATCTAATAATAATAATAATAATAATAAGAATAAGAATAATAATAATAATATTAATAATAATAAAAAAATCCTTTTTTAGTGGTGTCCCTATAATAGTACTGGTATCCGTACTAATACCAGTAATTTTACAAGTACTCATACATGTATAAAATGCCCTAAACCAATATTAGTTACCAGAATACTGGTATTGCTACTCCATTAAATGTGTTACAATTTTCATTTCAAGTGAAAACCTTGTCAGTTGCATATTTTCAAACTTTAAATTCACATTTTATTTTTATTTAAAAAATGTTGCAACTGTATAAATCATGCCGTATATTTAATTTGATCCAGAGGGGCTGCAGAGCCACCTTGTTCTAAATAAAACAAAAGTTTTAAAAGTCATTGTGAGATGTTTAAACTCTAACTCTGTAAGTATTTTATATCAATACTCAGTACCCAAACTGAAGTACTCGATTTGAGAAAAACTCCCCTTATTTTTCCTAAATAAAATATCTTTCTGTTATCAACTTTTTATGTTCATATAGCAAGAATAAATAAGCACATTATCATCATAATACTTTGACCCAGAATAATATTTGTTTCTGTATTTTGTTCGCAGTCATTATCACGTGTCTCAAAGGGAGCTGTAGCCTAACAATGCTAGCTGACATGACACCTGTGGTACCCATGGTAACACCTCCATCAGACTTAAAGCTACAATAACCCTTTGTCAGAAATATAACAGAAGGGCCCCTGTCTTTACTGTGCCGCCCAACAAATAAAGCAAACTGCTTCAAGAAAGAGAGACTACAATCTGATTCTGTGCCGCTCGCGGCTCAAGTAGTTTTCTGACCGGCAGCACAGGGAAGTGATGAAGACTCTGGCAGAGGAGTTGGAGGGCATCGCAATATTGTTCCAAGATCACTTTAGTGTAAAATATAAATTGGTTCAATTCAATATTTCATTAAAAAGCAGTGCCGGGTCTAGGATTTGTCTGAGTAAGAGGCCACTATAGAGGACCAAGTCTTTGTTCAACATCCTTCCACACAAATCCTCAGTCTTGGTGTTTACATTTACCAAGTCACACATGTTCAAACACCTGTAATGTAATGTCATAAATAAATAAAAAAAAGCTTGCACAATAAATTCTCTTTACCAGTTTTACATACATTTTTTACTGTACATAGATAAAATACTTTCAAACACGCAGCATTTGAGACAATCTAGTCATCATTTGTCAGTTGAAAGACTTTATCTGCAGGATTGTTCAAATCTTAAGAAGAGAAGAATTCTGTCAGCTTGATTTCATGCTGGGCTTTCCTATTTGACTCATTAGCGCCTCTAGTGTTTGGACATGAAATTGCATCTGCCATCATCACTCCCAGGTAAAGGACAGATGAATGACAGGACAGGGGCACCTCAAGGGGCCGATGCCCCTGTGGCCCCGCCCCTGTATAGTAGCAGTGATAAAACAGTGATAAATCTTTGAACCTGCACCAACAACACAGTTGTTCTTTTTGCAGGTAAAAATATAAAATTTCCTATTCAGATATAAAAAAATAAAATAATACAAACCCAAAGCTTGAGTTGTCACAGATTTGCTTTTGTCATGTTGGGTTCTATTTTAAGATTTTTTGTATTTAAATTCAAGATGTTCAGCTTTTAAGAGCTGTTTGATTTGGTTTCAGAAAAGAGTGTTCTTTAGAAACAGTGTTAACACGTTAGAAAGGTTTTTTTTTAAGGTTGCCTTGGTGACAACTTTCCCCACCCATCCCTCTAACACAGCCACACAACCCACATTACACATTTTGATGTGCAACTTGGCACAGCGGCAGAGGTTGGAAAAGTTAATTTTGGATTGGCGGCAGCTTTTTAACCCAGTTCTGACTTGATGTTTAGACATAAAAAAGCACGATTAGTACAATCAGTGCATCACAGTTTTTCTGTGCAGTTTGAGTCGAACAAAAAAAAAATGTCATCTGTGATTAAATAAATACAAATTATCCCAAACAAAGAAAGACAGGGAAGAAAGGGTTTATTTATTTTTTTATATAATAATAAAAAAAATACTTGTGTTAGTGCAGAAAGCTACTCTCTAATCTGATTATCAGACAATCTTCAGTGCTGCTTTGTTGAGGACCTATTTTCAGCAGCAAACACAGATCTGCTTTTATCGTTGTGTAGCCGATTGTGAGACAGGCTCCACTGTTTAGAGAGTCTAAACAGCTTTGGCTGCAAGAGAAAAGAAAATACTCGGAGTGGGCGTCACCCAGTTAACCCAGAACCACAGAGTCGGGCAGTAAAAGGATACGGAGGCCATCTGGTAGCATTTTTACAGTATGGTGTGGCAGTTTGCCCATGTGTGCTGCACAGGAAGGCTCGTGTGACGGTCATGAAAGAGATCCTCCCCGGAATTCTCCGCAAGGACGCAGCCGTGAATATTCTCCGTCCAAATCTCCGGGTCAGACGTCAGCTTGGGCAGAAGAACACGACCCGCTCACATCTGGCTGCAGGTTGTGCAGGCTGAGATGATCAAACTGTGTGACCTTTAAGGAAGAAAAAAAAAACTTAAATGGTATCTTAGCAGTTATTCGAGCTGCTTTTGAAGAGCGTGATAAATCTGAGATGAGAGGAAGAGATTTTAAATTTACAGCCTCTTGCCCCCATTTTTTTTTCATGTTTTAAGAAAACTTCTGACAGAAAATGGAACATCTTTCTGGGCTTTTAAGAAATTTGGAAGGAGTTTAAAGAAGAGGAGTGATACTGTGAGCTATAGTTGAATCTTACACAAAAATGAAACAAAGTCATTTATATGTTCAGTTCCCACAGTTGTCTCTTTTTTAAAGAAATTTGTGTGTTTTTAAACACAGTTTTTATCATTATATGTCCAAAGTGATTTTTATGATTTCTATTGTTTTCGAGAGTTGTGTAATCTTGCAGTAAAAAGATAATTTTATTTAATTTAGCTGAGGTTTCTTTTTGTATTTTGCTATGCATCAGGTTTGGAGATGAGGTATGCATCCTTAAAATTAAACTTGAAAACCTCAAAAGGCAAAGAAATCACAACAATAAAAAGCTTGGTTTATCAAAAGGCTTTTTGAGATTTTTTTCCAGAGGCTGGCATTAAACATTCCTTCAAATAAGGCCTTTAATAATTACTTCCTGTAATACAATTCAATACAAAGCACTTTAAAAATTTTTGTTGGCCAAAGTGCTGCACACTTATACAAACACAAAAAAAGCAAACATAGAAACAATAAACTAAGTAAAACGAGCCAATAATATCATAAAAACAGAAAGAAAAAAACCCATTAAAACCAACATCTCAAACTGAGTTACAAGCCAAGGAGAAAAAAAAACATGTTTTAAGAGCAGATTTGAAAATATTAAGTGAATAAAATAAAATAAATAAATCTATTGTTAATTTCATTGCAAGTAACAAGTAATTTTAGATTTTTTTAAAGGGTTTAACTTTAAAAACAGGAGCTAGATCTTAAAAACTAAGAAAAATACCAAATATTTTTTTTTGTGACAAAAAAAAAAAACAAGTGCAACAAGACAAATCAATGTGGGAGTTTTGTGAATTTATTATCAATCAGAAAAGCCTCTTGAGATGAAACATTTCTCTGTCCACAACAAGACAGCAGAACGTTTCTACAAGATTTCTACAATCACAGCCGCCTATCAACACAGTCATCAAACAATGGTCACAGTTTGACTGACCAAAAAAACACATCATCAAAATGTTGTATTGCATTTTCAAATGCTGTTTCTCATTTTTTTTCTTTTTTTTTACCAAAACAGAAATGATACAAAGGACAATCAAAACTCTAAATATTTTTTTGGGAAAAGAAGTCAAACTGTTAAATATTTCAGAAAATATACGGAGAAATTACACAAAATAAGAAAAAAACACAACCAGGTGTTTTTCCATGTGCATCTCCAACACTGTTTCCTGTACTGGTGAAACATAAAATGTAAATCCTGTCACATATTTCTTACTTTATTCGTTAGTTTTGTGCACACGAGTATAACTTTAGAGCGCAATTATTAAATTAATATTTTAAATAGCTGGTAAAACAAATGTTCAGTCTAAATCCCCCTGACACACGGTGCTCATTCACCAAACCTGACAAAACACCAACAACTGAAACACACTCACACACAGAAACAGACACACACACGTGTCCACTTGTCGCTGAGTGCACGAAGGCCAGCTGTGCTCCCGGTTTGACAACCAGGTGGTTCAGACTTTGAGCAGAGCAGCTTCGGTTAATTAATGTTACCCATTTGCATTTCTTCAATGACTAATTTGCCGGGAATAAAGAAAAGGATTTTAAATTCATTTTCTTTATTTTTAGCCGCCCAACCATTGTTTTTTGACTTCTCTAATAGCTTGGAAGATCTGTCAAACGCAGTTTAAGTGAGGAGCTCATGAAACCCAGTAGAGTTTATTTGGAAGACTGTGGAACGCTGAAAATCAATATTGAACTCGGAGAAGCTGTTTACCTTGATAATGTTTAACAGAGGCTTATCTTGCTGCCTGCGTGGTGTTTGTATGATGAAATCGCCAGCCAAACTGTTTCTTCAGCCGACTGCTGGAGCTGCCTTGCACTCGCTGGTCACATGCAAGACAATTAAAAATGGCCGTCACTGCTGACTGATATTAGCCAACACAAAAACAGCTGTAATTCAGCCAATGTTACAGATATTGAGCTAAAATTTAGCAGTTGCGGCTAATCCCTGACCTATTGCGTAAATGTGAATCTTTCCTTGAAACTTTGCTTTAACTTTTGATATCAATCCTGTTTGTCTGTTAGCAGAATATCTCATGAACCAGGAGGCAGATTTTGATCAAATTCTCAGGAATGCATCACTGAACCTGAATGTAAAACTGATCAACTTTTGGACCTACACCAATTCAAGATGGGTACTAGAGTAAATCAACATTAGGCAATGCAAATAATACAATAGCAGTGATTTTTACGGATAATAAGCTCAAACTTGGTTTGGTTTGCACAAGATCACACATAAAGTCATTGAAAAGGTTTGACCAAATGGATAGAACATATAAGACTACAACCGATGTGCATTCCTTAAAGAAAAATAACAGCTAAGTCTTTAATTTAAGGTATTTATTCAGGTCACAAGTTCAGTATGTTTATTATAATGTAAATATAATCATACCACGATGGTAAATATGTAAATTGTTTTGCTTTAAGAAACAGAAAATATCATTAAGTTCATAACAATGTTGCTGCTGTTATTCCTGCCTTAAGAACAGAAGAATGACTTCTGAACTGCCTCCATGCAAACATGTTACCTGATATTTATAATTATAAACCTATAAAATATTCACTCACACCAGGGGAGTTTGACTAGATGTTGACATGCTAAAAATACATTTCACAATTAACTATTAGTACAAAGGTTGCTTTTTTTTCTCTCTTTGTCTTAGAAGAAAATAAATCCCACACATGTTCGTGTGGAGGTTAGCACGCGTCACTGCATTAACGGTTTTATTCAGTAATAAAATAACTGGAATTTAAGTGATTATTTAGACTTCCCAAGAGCGTGATTTTTTTTTCTTTGCCCATTTGAGGGGTAGAAAAAAGAGAGAGGTGCAACCGTTTTTGCATTTAAACCCAATTAATTTGTAGTTTGAGGTGTGACAGAGGGAAGAAGTGAAGGAATGGAATAATGAAACGACTGCCTCCCTAGGATTTAATAACCCAAAAAGTGCTAATTTCACCTTTGATTGCATGCGGTATTTACTGCCTAAAGAAAGCATATCTAACTTTTAATCAAGTGTGCCTCCTGTGCTGTGCTGCTCCAGACTGCTCCGTAGCACTGCCATCCAAACAAACAAACAAACAAAAAGAAAAACAAGACATTAAGGACAACAAGTTGACGATACGGTATTCAGACACTGATACGTTTTATATTGTGGAGGTGAGGGTGGGAGTAAGTATTTTCCAGGGACATAGTGTATAGGTTACATTTAGTTGTTACAAAAATGCTGTATATATATCAAAAAGATATTTAACTCTGCATCATAGTCTTTCTATACTCCTTGAAATTGGCCTTGGTCTCTTTAAAGTGACTGCGACATCAATTTTTTGTAAAAAATATGAATGCAATTTTGGAAAGACAACATTAATAAGCATACTAGAAAACAATTTTCACGGCGCTGGGGTGAACTTTTGTTGAGATATTTGCATGTAAAAAAGCAGGAAGTGACATCAAAGCGGAATGTTTGCGTGTGCGCAGAGTGTCATTAAAATAGCCAACAACACAGACTGTAGAGAAGAATTTGATCATTCTTTAAATTATTTTGAGTCACTATCAGCGACAGATGAAGAGGAGTTAGAGTTTAAATAATATTATTACAATAAACAAAGACCAGAGAGTTCCTTTTCATAAATATTTCCCCTTTGATGTCACTACTTGTTTCAATTTTGCTTAGCCAAGTTCAAAAGAAAATATGCCCATTATGTTACAAAATGGGCAAAATTGTGTGTATTATGTGAGGTTTCTTAAATATAAAGATGTTTTCTTTGACTTTTTGTATTTGAAGAATAATATGTCACAGGCACTTTAAGAACCTTCTACCGTTTCAGACACTCCCATGTCACCACATCTTCACAAAAATGCTTTGGGGGATGGGCAATCTATTGGGTGGGGACTCGGCTGCAGACTGAGCTCCAGGGAGGAGCTTTGAACCAATAGGCGGGGCTTTGTACCAGCAAGTGTTTAGCCAGCTCACATGGCTACTACAGGAGATTCAAGGATTTCTCAGCCATGCATGAATGACTCAAAGTAACACTGCGTATGTTTTTGATGGGAGAATGACATTATAACATGATATAAAGTAAAAAAAAAGTAGATTTTGCATAATATCCCCCTGCCCCCCACCTCTTTAAAAGATCATGTGTGGAAACACCTCACTGAACAAAAGACCCAAAATCACCATTTTAGATTTTTTTTTATTATTGGTCATTTTTAATTTTAAGTTAAGGGATTTATAACCAATAGTAATAATAAAGGTTCCATCTATTTTATTATTTTTGAATTATAGCTACTTTAAAATGGCAACAACCTACTTTAGTCCTGACCTTGCACAGATTAGCCGTCAGTCTCGTCCAAATTAAACCCCTTTTTTCTTAAAGATGGGGTTATACAAAGAGCTTTCTACAACAGGTAAGATGATAATTATTCTTGTTTTTTAATAACCCAACTTGAAAATATTTGTATGATGCTGTAAATGTTTAATAATCTTCAAACAAAAAAGGGAAATATTGACTTTTCCTTGTAGGTTAAACAAAATAAAAAAAAAAAACAACTAAATAAAACGGTTTACAGCAGCGCTCAACAAACTGAAACCTGCTGTTTGGTGTTTTGCTTTGAGGAAAATTGAATGTAAACTTGGTAGAACTTAATCATATGCTATTTCCTCTGCATTTAACGCTACCCTTCTCCATAAAGTTCATCAAGCAGCTGCTGCACTGAATGAGCAACATCAAGCTGGAGCTGAACTTTGCCAGCTCGTCTATACACAGAGAAGTCATTTACACAATGAAGATTTTTGTATTCGCAGCATAAAACCACTTTGAGCCATCAGTCAACTCGCGAAAGGAATTTACATCTTAAGTAACGGAGGCATTTGCATCTAGCTGAACTTTGTGGCGCCTCTGAAGATTCATGGGGGCCAAATAAAGGAGGCAGATTGAGTGACTTTTCTGCACAGCCACCCACCAGCTGCCGGAACATAAATAGCAATGTATCATTATGGTTGTGCTGAGGGAAAACACCCTGTGTTTTAGTTCTTTGCAGAGGTCGTGTGGCAATCGGTGGGTGTGTTCATGCAGCTCCCGCTTAGAAAAACAGGCCAAATTAGACCTTTATGTTGCAGCCACGTAAATCTCCTGAATCTTTCTCCGGCGGTTATGGAAATTTTTTTTGTTGTCGTTTTTATTTTATTTTTTTTGTTTTTTTTTTTACTTATTTTGCTTCTACTTTAAGGGAAACAAAGCGTTCACTGCTCCTGATTGTGCCGACACTGGAAGTTGATGAACGTGACCCTGAGATAAATTAGATTTGTCTGCTTCTTCTTTGTGTCTCATAAATATCACACAGGAGGGTTGTTGCTTTTTTTTCTCCTGTTTATATGAGATGATAGAGAATAACAAGATCTGTGAATTGTTTTTTATTTTGCACATCCTCAGCTTCAGGTTTGTCTTGGATGAGCTCAGTTGCAAATGACTTGGTGCTGTGCCCCCCCTCCGCAACCCCTACCACCACATGATGCAACACTCCGCAAGTCCATATTCCTTTGAACCCGCGCTTTCATGCTAGTCTGCCAAATATTCTTTTTTTTTTTTTTTTGTTATTGTTTTGCACCCTTTCCTGAAATGTCGAAGTTGGTACAAATGAAGCATGAAAGTTGTCTGCGTATTCCCGCATCTTTCTTGATTAGGAGCTTTATTAGTTTAGAGTTAAATTCCAAGAATTCCGACGCAAACGTAAAAAAATAATAATAATGTAATACTGAAAAGAAACAGCGTGGTGTTTTCTTTCATATCTGTCTTTGTTGACTTTAATCTCAACATCTAGGCAGCGAAGAGAGTGGTGACAAATTTTAACGCCGCAAAGAGATAAAAATTGTGTTTGGTGCCCTGATGGTGAGGCGGCTGCTTGTTTGTCTAAGACCCACTGTATGCAATCAGCAGCAGCAAAATCTGAATGATTGCGTAAAATGACTGATTTCCTGTTTAAGATCAGCTTTTATTCATCCATCACGCCTTGAACAGTTAATCATTACTATGCCGTTTTTTTTCTTACACCATCCTCTTTTTTTTTCCATATGCATTTCTGACACAGAAATATTTGGCTGTCATCCTCTCTGACAGCTGATGAATTCCTGGAGCAAGCTTCGTGAAGTGGCCTGTTTTTTTTTTTTTTTTTCTTCTTCCCCCAAGTGGGAGCTCCTGTTAAATATGCATGGCGGAGAAATGAATGGAGCCGCCTTCTAAGGAAATGTTGGTGCTTCATGAGGAACTTCTGTGGCTCTGATTTACAAGTCTGTTTTATTTTTGCTTTGATGCTGCACTTGTTGAGAGTCAGAGCTGCGTCCAGGTGGGAAACTTTTTGGTACAAAATGGAGGTTGCTCTGCCGGAGTGGCCGTTTGGTTTGCTCTCAGCGGACTGTTATCAAGTGTACCTCCTTTAATTAAACAGTTTCGTATGGTCAGAGATGACAAGATATTTTGTACTTCATAGCCAGGGAGAGTGACTTTCCTTTTTACCCCTATGATTTTATTGAAGTAGGTTGAATTTAATGACTTGTTCCCTCGTTGAAAGCAGTTTTTGTTTCTGCTGATACTGAAATGTTCAGAACCTATTTAGCATTTAGATGCTACAGTTTGTCCCTTCATCAGTAGTCCTTTGATATTGCTATTAATTGAGCTAAAAGATTTTAAATGAAAAAAAAAGTAAAAAAAAAAAGTCTAACTAATATTTAAATCATGTTCAATTTTGCAAAAAACAAAAATAAGTTTCTGGCATCTGCTTCGTGGTGTGATCCAAGTCACAGACTTGTTAACATTAATGGGTAGGAGATTTTCAGGCCTGATTAAAAGAGTTCACCTCTATGAATTTGGCAGGCAAAAAAATAAATAAATAAATAAATAAAATCAAAAACAACTTATTGCTTTAAAAAAAGCACCCTAATTACAGCACATTATAAGTAAATGGACACTAATGAAGGGACATCAGTCCTACTGAGGTTTGATGTTCTAGCAGTTAAATAAGCTCAGTATTGTAGGTCATTTTCTCTGCACCACACACTCTTCAATCTCCATTTGCTGCCAAAAAAGAGCATTTTTGACAAATGTAAAAAGCATGGCTAGAGAGTTGACTCTGTTAGCTGGATCTGTTGCTAATTAGCTGATATTAGTGAGCCGATAGATGTAAAAAGGGTAAACATTACACCTAATCATCAGCACTTATTTGTTAGCATGCTGACATTTAGCAGTATACACAGCCATGGTTAAAGCACATGTAGTTAAACATATAGACAATGCACAATGCCTGTAAGTGTCATTAAATAGTAAATTAAAAGCCTGGCTTTTCTGGAAGGAAAGCAACAGTTTCAAACAAAAATAATCAAATGTTTCAGCTACAAACAAACACCTTTTTATTTTTGCTCAATATTTGTCAAATTTACTGAATTATACAATTTGCTTGTGTTTTCTAAGTTTAATTACATCCATTCACTGGTTTACGAGACATTGGCAAAGTTTTAAACACATATCATGTGCAGTTAGCACATAGAGAATATAGTCAGGGCCACATTCTGGGTCAATTTCTGTAAAAAGAGTTGTAGAAAAAAATGGTGTTTGAGTCAAAAAGTCATCTAAATAAGCTAAATTTGTGAATAATTAGTGAATTTGTAAAATCGCAATATTTTATATGTAAATATTTAACCATTGTTTAAATCTTCTACATAAAAAAACCTCTTAATACAGACAGCTTCCTGCTGTTTGATGCAAAAATGTTTGTTCAAATAAAAAAAAAAAATCTTTAAGTTTTTAAAAGTTCCTTTTTGCTTGTTTTCCAACTTGAACATCTCTGTTTTGCTTTGCGCTTTTCGTTCCGTGTCTCAGAAATCCCCCGATGTCAGTTTTATTGATAAGGAAAAGCAACACAAAGTTTCATTCAAAGCTTTCTCCTCCGACTTTTAGCGACAGCTGTCAGACATTTAAACAGGCACCGTTTTGACACCTTTAATTCTTGGAAGAACTAAAGATCAATTTATTCTCACGTCACAGCTCACCCATCACGCTCGGCGTCGTGCTGAGCGTCCCGCTGAGCAACTACTTTCATTTCAAATATTCCACTTAAAGCCATTTCAGGGTTTCCTATAAAGAGGCTGTTGCTGTTATTTTTAAGTTTTTTTTCTCTCTCTCAAGTCAAATCCTCAGTGATGTTTCCCATTTAACTGCAGTTTTCCTTTTTTTTTTTTTTGGTTCAACATCATGATTTAAATAAGACCATATCTGATTCAAGTGTGGATCGAATAATTATTTGTTGTCATAACAACAACCATGGTTGTCATGGGAATGGCACAGAAGCGTGAGCATATGCTTGTGTCCAACAGCTTGGGGTTGAGCAGTATGGATGTTTCAGACAGATGAGGTCTGCCCTGTTTTTTATAAATGTGTTGTTTAAAGCTCACCCAGTGTACATTTAAAGGGGCATTAAAGAGTCTCCCCCTGGCTTTTCATCAGACAAAATATTCTTCTGGGGGCAGTAAACGCCTCCGCTGCAGGTATTAAACTTTGAACCTGCTGCTTTTGCCTCAACAGGCCCTCAGAGATTGATTGCAGTCATTTTCCACACTATCTCGCAAGAATTCTTCTGATTAATTATTTAATTGCTCGGTCCAAAGATTGTGAGGAGTAATTAAAATGTTTTGATTCGTCTCATAATCAGTGCAGTTCAGAATTTAGAAGACAGAAAAATGTAATCATAATGTTGTTGTTTTTTTAAAACTTGATTTACTCAAGGTCAATTTTTTATTTTTATTTTTTATGTTTGGTGAAGGATCTTTACTTGGACATTTTTTGCGATTTAACAGTTCACATCGTAAAGTATAAAAAAAGTGAAAAACAAATCTGTTCTAATTTTGTTCTCATATTGATAATTATTGATTAATGTGTGTGTACCTAAAAATAGCTCTGCAATAAATGAGCCATTTGGGACCCAGTAATCGCATATTTTTTTAAGAATTGGTTTGTATTTCTCTTTAGATAGATTAGGTTAAAATGGAAACTTTACCAAAAAAAGCATGCATATTTGCATGCCAGGTTCTTTATGGTGCTCCACCTCCCTGCTTCATCACCAATAACTATTATTTTTTCCTCAATTTTTTCCTATCCTGTGCATTTAGCAGCAGATTGTATTTCCATCTAAACATCTTCTCCAACATTTTACACTTGTTTGATTTCCAGCTCAGTATGTCAGTCACATCGCAAGCTTGCGTGTTGCATTGGATAGATTCAGCTCTGAGTGCTATATTTATATTGAACGCATACCCACATTTTAGAACTTAAAAAAATATTCAAAATTTATTCATTTCTTAAAAAAAGACAAATGATTCTATGTACAATAAAAAAGAAAATACAAATAAAATGAAATGAAAGGTGGCAGAGAGAAGAAAAAAATCTTATAATATAGAAAAAAACCTTATAATATAGAAGTGCATATAAAGATATCTGGAAAACGTCTGGCATAAACTCTAGCACTTTGAGATTTTTGCTAATTAAAACTGTTACAAATTAAATTTATATTTTAACACCTTTTTCAAACTGCAGATTTTATTAAGTTCATGATAATCTAATTTATAACTTCATTGTTAACATTATCATTATCTTTAAATTGATGTGTTTATACTGATTTAAAAACAAAATAATCAGTGGCATTTTCCTAAGCAATCAAAATACATACCTATATGCTGAATTGTGTCTGTTAGTTATAGCTCCATGCACAGCATAAATCAAAGATAGCTCTCAATATGAAATAAACATCTCACAGTATTGGTAAAACATTTGCCTTTCTGTCAGATGAGTTTTAAATTGTAAAATGACAGCTTTTTATGAACATATTTTTTCTTTTTTTTCATTTACAAGATCTTTCCTTCAGAAGGTGTTAGAATCATTTTGCGCTGTCAAAAACTAGGAAACCTAAATAAAAATCGGTGTAATTTTCATATTTCATTTTTGCTTCCTACGACAGAAGGAAGAGTGTCGAGTGTTCTCTGCTTAAAATCTGTGTTCAAGGCAGCCAGCAAGGAACAAGAAGTAACACACCATCACTGTCATGGCTCACTGTGACACTTAATGGAACTGAATCATCATTTATTTATTCTGCTTGTGATTTGGTGCTGTGACAAGTCCAAATGACGGCCGTGAAAACGGTCCATTGTAAAGTTAGCCATGAGGTCTATATCAATTGGATTTACTGCATATTTTTAGCGCCTACAAACGCAGAGTGATAAAATAATCCCAGTGTGATGATGGGAACACCAGGCTGTGGGGTTGTTGAGGAGTGGGTCAGTAATGTTTATTAATGCACACGTTCAAGGAACCTGGTATTCTTCCTGCTGGCTCTCTCTCTCTCTGGTTTGTTTTTGTATCCTCGTGGGGACGATAGATTGACTTCCATTCATTTTCTGGTAATTTTATAGTCTAACCCTGACCATTAACCCTAAAAATAACCAGACAGGTACCTACCTGACCCTAAAATTAACCAAAACTCAGTTCACATCTTGTTCCTGAACTCCCTACCCGAAATTAGCATCCACACCAGTGGGGACCGGGCATTGGTCCACACATTCGGTCCCCAGAAAGCTGCCTTTTTGTGGAAAATGGTTCCCATGATATAGCAAAAACACACACTTTTTTTTTTTGGCCTTTTATCAGTGAGCAATAATGTTTTTGCCTTTGTCTATTTGTGAGTGTGTGTTTCTGTCTGTCTTATACCAAAATGAACAAACAGATTGCAACATCTAGAAAAAATTCATTTGGAGTCAGCTTTATTTGTCTGCTATCATAATATCCCAAGAACCTCTGGCCTGATGCTAATGTAATTTTTAGGTAATATTTGTTTGATGCACTTTTACAACAGCTTATTTTTGGGGGCAAATTCTAAAAAATGCCTGCTATAACCAACTGACCTTAGAAAACACAAACATGACTGTCATTCAGTCTGTTTTACTTTTTTTCTTTCTAAAATGTGGAGTTGTTGTCGTTGAGAACCACATAATCATTCATTTTTGTTATAATTTCACTAAAATGCTTTAATTATTCAAAACCCAAGGCGAGAGAGAAAAAAAACACCTCAAAAAATACAATATTTAAAAAATGGTTAAAATATATCAACTCTTACATGTGTGCTGGAGGATCTAACTATAAATACCACATCAAAATAGGCACAGATCTGACAATAATGCACATATTAAAATTTTTTTTGGGCATTTTTTAAAAAAATAATGATTCCAGATAGACACAGCACAAGCTTCCCATAAACATAGAAATAATTCCTCAAACTGCAGGGTGCTTCAATGAGTCACGCTAACAGGAACCAAAACAGCTTTTTGTACGTGAAAAAAACAGTATATACAGTATGCTATCAAGTGCTAAAGAACTCACGCAGAGACAGATTTTCTCAAAATGTGTTATCATTCATTTACACATGAATGGTGTGAAACGCATCGTCTCCAGAAAAAGGTTGTTGTCAAATTATGGAAATATGGGAAAATGATAAAAATACCAACATGTTTTCCCGGTCCACTTTCAAACCCGTTCTCTTAGTTTGTCTCGTTGATTACAGGACAGCGTTTCGCTTTTTATCTCAGATGACTTTAAGTTTTCCTGACCCTGAATCATCTCATCTCATATTCGCCACATTCCCGTCCCCTGGATTATGAATAAAACAATCATTGTTTGCTCAATGAAATTTCTACCCCACTTCCCTCTGCTGATGATTATCTTGTTTAAAGTATATCAGCTGGAAAATATAATGTGTAATTTGAATGTCAATGATTCCAGCAAATATATTTGAGGAGGAACATAATACACTACGCTTTCATTGTTTTTTGTTTTTTTTAAATCTTCAGCTGTGCCTTTGCAGTTTTTATTCAGAAGCTCGAGACAGTATGAAAAGTGCAATTAGGCAATGCTTGCACCTGTGAATGTGACCTTTATAGAGTGAGAATAGACTGTGACAGTGTGTGCATGCCTGATCATTGTTTCTTGATAAACAAATGTGAGTGTGTGTGTGTGTGTGTGTGTGTGTGTGTGTGTGCGTTTAGCAGTATAGATCACACATGTGGGAGAGTGGTTAGCTCTGCTTTGCTGACCTGTAGCTGTTTTCGTTCGCACTGTGAGGGGCTTTAATGAAGATGGCCAAGTGAGGGTCAGTAAACCTTTCACTTCAGAGCTCACAAAAGCTTTTGCCATCCATTATGTTGCTCGAGGGCTCTGTTTTGTACACACACACACGTTTCTGTGTGTGTATGGTTTTGGAGTGTGAGTGGGGGGGGGGGGTGTTAGGGCTGAGATTGGGTAGAGGTGGACACAGCCAGGTCAGTTGATGTGTGAATTGAAGGACTGTCAGGTTTCAGACTCCAGCCTTTCGTGGGACTAGTGAACCACCTGACTGTGATGCACAACTGAGGCACTGGGCAGTTTTTTTTTTCGGTTTTCCATCCAGGCTTTAGGTAAAAAAGAGAAAAAAAAGAACAGTCTGTCCCTCAAAGGGATAATTCAGATCTACTGAAATGCGGTTCTGTGGAAAGGTTATTAACAATTAATGTCACCTGTTGTTGATAGCTTTTTGAGTGGCTCTAGTTTAGAGAAACACCGTACTGACAGGCTAACTGCTAGTCTGACAAGTAGGGAGTGAGTGGAGAGTTGTTGTGTGGGACCAGCAACAAGTGAAACAGCAGTCAACGAGCCAACCAGCAGCCTTCCTCACCGCTGGACAGAAGGTATTCCTGGTAAAGACCATTTTTAAAGACGAATCAGCTTTGAAACGAGAGGGCGGCTTAATTAAGCAGACACTTGTTCAAATAAACGACACAGATGAGTGCACAGCAGATGTATTGACTTATAAATTAGCTTTCACAGGAACCACTTTGAAAGTTTTTTTAGAATGAAGTTGCTTTAAAGGGGACATATCATGCAAAATCCACCTTTTTAGCCGTTAAATGCATTTTGGTGTGTACTTGAAGACTCTAGGAGTGCTGAAAATTTGAATTTAGTTTCTCCAAGTGTTGCATAGATATCTTTATATTCTGTTTGGATTATATTTTTCAACCTGTTCAGTTTTCTCTATTACTGCATAGAATTTGCAAGAGAACTGCCAACTACAATCATTGTGTCGTCTTCATTCTCCTCTGGCTCTGGGTCAGACTCTGGCTCCAACATGTCAGGCTGGATGAACAAGTCATCCCTTGTTGACATCTGCTGCTATATAGTCATAAACCCCTCTATCAAGTTACAATGGACCAATCTAGAGGGGCTTGTGGAGTTACAATAAGGAGGAATTCAGACCAAGCATTTAAGTTCCACTGAAAAAGAAAGATTTTAAAGCCTGATATGTCTCCTAAAAAAGGCAGCAGCAATCCACTTTGGTCTTTGCTCCCCTCAGATTAGCCGTTAGCTCATCAATACAGTAAGGTTAGTAAGGAACTAAACAGGTTTTTTCCTAATTCAAAAAAAAAAAACTAGCTACAACAGTATTAACTGTCCATAACCTTTCTACTACAAAAGATCTAAACTCCTATCCCTTTGACATGCATATTATTTTAAACTTTCTCAGAGGTCTTGTGAACTTGACCAGCGTGTTGTCGAAACACTCCACCAAGTCAGACATCCCCAATCACAATTATCCCAATTACGGCTGACTATTTCCATCAAATCATTATGCAGTATTATTGTTCAGTGATTATAAGTCTCTTGATGATACGTCAGTCCTGCAAAAACAAGATTCATAGAGTGGTTTGTTTACTTTCGTAGCCGAGATGAATAATCTGTCCACGGTTCTGCTGGCTCGAATCTCTGCAGCGAGTTAGACAGATGGTTATTGCCGGGATTTCAAAGTGATGGAGGAAAACTAACGTTGCCTGCATTTGCCAGCTCTAATTCTTTCATCCCAGTGAGTTGCACTTAGCGAAAACAGCCCCTTGTTGCCCAAATGAAAGTGCACAACAAAGCGAATCTGCTGACTGTCACTACTCAGCACATCAGCCTGTCTGGGCGCCATGCTGAAGCGGAGCAAAGCGATGCAGATTTCTGCACTCGACTGCTTCTTCCTCTCGGTTGGTGCAGCAGCCTGGAGTCCTGAGAGGTAAATGGATGAATGGAGGGCTTTATGGAGATGAGGAAGTGTAATGGTACTCACCTCTCAATCCTGGTGCCTGGAACAGTAGCTCTCTGTGTCTTTTATCAGGGACATGAAAGGAGGACAATAAGCCTCTCTGCTATCAACAATATGGTGTCATTTGAAGCAGATTATCCCTCTGTTGAAGTAGAGGAAAATAAAGGCCTTGGAGACAATGGGATGGAGTTATGAGCCAAGGTTTCTCCTCCCAAGAGGAAATCTTTCATTCTGCTTTGTCTTATTTTTAAAAATCTGATCTGCCAATGTGCCCACTCAGTATCACTTGAGGAAACGTTGCACAGATTTTTCTTACACAAAAAAGAAGAAAAAAAAGAAAAGAAAAGAAAAGTGTAGAGCGACAATGTAAAGTTTTCTTGTGTGCCCTCAATCTGAATCTGCTTCCTGACTTACTATGTATGCCAACCTCAAGGGTTATTTTTCTGTCTTTGTGTGATTTTTTTTTTCCATTCAGCTGCTGAATGTAGTAAAGCAGAGGATTTTGCAATGGAGAGTAAACTAAAAAACGTGAAAATATATGAAATATTATTAAAAGGGAGGTAAGAGCAATAGTTCATGTGTAAATATGAACACTGTATGTCAACTAATTTTGAATTATAAAGCCTCACAAAATGTATTTGAGCAGTTTTACATATTTACTTTTTTTATATGTAACCAGTAAAAACTTTGATGTAATATAATTTTAGTTCTGTGTCTTCAGAACTAAAAATGGGTTTTAATCTAATACGTTTATTGAAATTATCAGGTTAAAAATACAAAAAACATGTATTTAAAGTGTTTAACCTTTTTAAATATTTTGCTAGTTTTTGTTTTTGACTTCTTCATCCTTTTTCTTTGCTCTATCTCCTCATCTTTATCAGTTTTATTGGTTCTGATCTCCCTCAGACCTTCATATTTGTTATCTTTTTGCCTTTGCTTTTCTTCTCATTCATGAAAGTTTGAAACTAACAGGACTGAAGTTGCAAGTGTTAAGATGTTTAATGATGCGGCACCCATTAGTGAGGCTTTTGCACCATAACATGGTACCAAACACACAGCCCATGTTAAAATGAACCAACTCAACCATCTGGAAAAAACAAGGACTCCTGCAACAGATGGTGTGGCCTCCTAAGAGCCCTCATTTCAATATCACTCAGTCAGTCTGGGATTAATTGAAGAGAGACGATCAACTGAGACCAGCTAAACCTACAAAGGATCTGTTCTTAGTTGGTCAGACCACTAACAACCTGGTTTTATTTGCATAGAAGCCTCTTTTTCCTCAAAGTCCATGTCTGACCATGACCCCACTTTTTTATTCTTTATTTATTTATTTATTTTTGTCATTTAGCTGCTCAAGGCGACAAGCAACACATCTTATTTTTTTTAAATATCTGTTAATGTTTTTGATCAAGTAATTCCCTATAACCCTGTGAAAATAAAGGGGGGAATTATTCCCTCAGACATAACAAGCTTCAGAATTTTACTTTAAATAACTAATAATAACCTCACACATCAGTATATTTTCATTTAAAAGTTACTGATGTTTCTTAATTCAACATTATGTATTATTTGTAATATCTTCATGCTGTTTAGACATGGTGGTTCAAATATAGTGTTCACCTTCCTGGTCATTCCATGTTTTTCTTCCCAAATTTGCCTGAAGAGCAGTTGTTATGACCAGGAGGTCATAACAACTGCTCATCACCGCTTTTGAAGGAGCCACTTGTTTAAAAAAAAATCAAACTCCTTCCTTGTCCAAATTTAGACTATAAAACTGCAAAAAACTGTACAATATCTGAAAATGTGTTTATA
>JAUBOC010000077.1:8332650-8347949 GCA_032275365.1 Anablepsoides cearensis
AAACAAAGAAAATCTCAATAAAAGTAACAGAGCTACACCAACGTGCTGCCACCCTCAGCGGCGCAATTCTAGAAATATCTGATGGTGTTTTACAGCATTTTTCTTTTTTTTTTTTTTGCCTCCCGAACATTAGGTGTTTACCTTTTCAGTCATCTTTTTTGCAAACACTCAAAACCCAGAGACTTCGAGAGCCAAAATAAATCTCCCAAAATTGTAGCTCGAGCAAAGAAGCAAAACAGAGCTTAAAAATGAAGTAACCTCTCAGCAAGATGTTTAGAGTAGCATGATCCTACAGGCTGCTCTGTGGGTGTTTTACTCGTGGAAATATTGGCAATAGCTCAGTTCTGTTTATAAAGCTGGTGAGTCCAGAGCTTGGGGTGAACACTGTGGAGATCTCGAATATTTGGCAAAGTCAACGGTGGTAACAGGAGGATACTTCATCATAGTCACAGTCACTGTCAGGTAGCTGAGACCTTGCCAGGTTTTTCAATTTCTCCTGGCCTCATAGCAATTTGCCCGGTGGAGAAATAGCTGTTGCATTGCAATCTGTGCGTAATTTTATTTGTATAACACACTGGAAGGAGTGACCTAAATGGGGCTGAAGGACACCTGCAGCGATAGAACCAATAATACAGACGGAGGTGCTATATTGCGAGGTTGTCACTGGAGAAATGTCTCCTCAGTTGCTTTGAGGAGGTCACCAGATGGCTTGAAAGTCGGCAGCTTTTATCTCTCACAACCTGCTAGCCTGTTAGAAGAGGACTGTCTGTACTTTTTGGTTTGAAAGTGTTTAAAAGGATTAGTTCAACTCAATATTTACTGTCTGAACCAACATGAGAAAATAAGTTATTTGAAGATTTTTTCTTCTTCTTTTCTCTTATAATGGTTATAAAGTCTTATAATCTTATAAAAGTTCATTTGACCTCCAATAAGATGGAGTCTTTGAGTCAAAGTGGAGATTTAGAGCAGCCTTAAGACACTCGACAACTTTTACAAAGTGGCATATGCTGAATCTCTTCGCCTTAAATTAAATGACACTTGGGGCTAAATTGGTTTGTACAGAACTGGAATGAAATAGATTTAAATAACTGGATTTAAATCAAACGGTATTGAACTGGACTGAATTTTGTCTCCAGGTTTGGGCTGAAACAACTTGCGTGTTTGTACAGCAGCATGGAAAAACTGCAAATCGGTGCAATCAATAAACTATGTATATGCATGTTTCACCGCAATATGAATTTGTCAGGTTAATGTAAATGCTGACATGTTTGTTTTTATTAGGTAAAACATTTGACATGTTCACATTTGGCATAACAACAGGAAGAAGCAGAATCCAAAAACAGGGTTAGCATGCTAGAGATGCCAAATGAAAGCAAAATCAGAAGGCTAGAATGTAATTTACTGACAACTGAAAAACACAGAACAGAAACACAAAGTTTAAACCAAAAGCCAACAGACAGGAGAGCATAACAAAGTGAAGCCCTTACCATTAGCATAAACAAGGTCTGGCAGAGTATGAAAGCAGCCCACAGAAGCTTAAATACTGCTGGAAATAAAGAAGTGAGTGGATGCAGGTGAGCAATTAGCAACAGGTGAAGATGTGATGATGATGTTCCACCACCACCAAAGACAGCTACTGACAATGAGATGAAACAGAAAAATAAAAATGAAACACTTGGGGAGATAAAAAAACTTGCTCTGAATATTCCAAATTGAACCTGTTTCCAGACAACATCAATCCACTTTGTTTCTGGCTGAACTCAGACAAGCTGTTAGTGTCAGTCTAATCTGAATAAGACTCTTTCTCCAAACAGCAGTCATTATTAAAGTTCTCTACAACAGGAGAGACATTAATTGCGCATAACCTTGACAAAACCTTCACTTTAAAAGAGCTAAACTATTGCTTTTATCAAAGAGTGAGCTGTTGTTTTTGCAATTTATTAACAATTTCTTTTCATTAGTAAAGCCTAATAAAATCACTTCTTGATGTGCCAAAAGGTACCAGTAAAGGCAAGCGAGGGGGAAAAAAAAAGATGTTTGCTTCACCTTCCTTTTTCATGGAATAAACATTTTTTAACAGTTCACTGGTATGATTCTAGTATTTATCCTGTTCTGGTATCTTGGTTCACTTGGTAATCCAGTCATGGCAGTGTGTCAGGATAGGTGCAGTTCACTCGAAGCATGTCAAACAGCGGAACTAGGCTAATGGATTTCCTGTGTGTCCCTGTGGGTTGTTTCACTATCGACAGAAGAGTGACTCAAGTCTTGCCATTCACAACCTGGGAGCTGATAACACGCGAAGGCAAAGCAGACAGTGCTACAGTTCACCTGTCACTCCTGCTTCTGTTCCAAACGGCTCCTGTTGATTTAACTGATTGGAGACAGGCCCACTTAAACCAAACAGAGTGTCTGTGTCCCACCGAGAGTGTTACAGAGACAAAACACGCCTGTATAATCGGCCTCTTGTTTACTCTAACATGGCAGACGTGACCTTTGGTAAGCATTTAAAAAAAAAACTAGAGGGACCCAACAGAGAGTGAGTTGGGCTTAGGAGAGGAAGCTCCTGCATGTGTTGACATTACTGGCCATCTGCTTTAACCAGTCAACAGGGAGACCAGCTTAGAAGCAGGTACCTAAAACAGTGCACACAGCTTCAGCAGCTCTGGTTGAACTCATCTGGGCTTCATTAAAAAAGGAGTTTCAAGCATTGGAATATGGGGGTTTAGGGGGAAAAACACACACGGCGTGGTGGGATTTTTTTACATTTATGTATCAACAACAGTCCATGTTGTCAAAAGAGAAACAACTTTAAACTTTGCACCACGAGAAGCAGAGGGGCAAGCCTAAGCTTTTGAGCTTAATGTTTTGTTGTTGTTTTTTGCTTTACTCTATTTTTACTTATATCATTTAATTAGTTTTAAAACCAGTACATTTTCACTTTAAAGTTTGAGTTGATACTTCAACTTTTAAAGAAGTATTTTAAAACGCTACTTATGCTTCTACTTGAATAATTAATCTAAATATGTTTGACATCTCAGTTAAGTCAGATCATCTTTTCAACAGGTATTGCACATAATTGTGTCGTGTTTTATTTATTTATTTATGTTCTGTTAGAGTGATGATTTACAGTAAAGCTTTATTCATTCTATTGCCAGCCTGTCTTTCTGTTAGCAAACTGTGTCATGAACTAATTAATAGATGAATGCATTTTAATGATGCTTTCAATAAAAAAAATAATACAACTAAAACTGATTAAATTTTGGAGCCACCCTTAGATCATGTTATACTTGTATGAGAACTTACAGCGTAAAGCCTGACCAACCAGCTCAGACTAACACTCAGGAAACAGAAAATATTCTGCTGACAGTTTTATTCTCAAATCATTTTCCTTATCTTCACTTTGCCAATGCAGTTTAAATATCCCTCTTTCCAGCAGAATCATATTGCTTCCTATGTGTTAAAATTACCCAGATTTTTTTCAACTCTGTGCCAAATCCAGTCATTTTCTATCTCAACCCAGTTAACACAAGTCCCAATCTTCTTCCATCGTTTATTGGCTCCATAAAGCTTCAGCTTCACTTTTATATTTTTCCCCTGAGTTTTGTTTTGTTTTTTATAGCAAATTGTAAACATTTATGTTTTTTTTTCTATATTGGCTGCTTCTGTTACTCCACTGACAATGCTTTTAAAAGGAATGAGAAATTATAGCTTCAAAAATGACAATGAAAACCAGACATTGAAAGGACGCCAATTGTTTGATTTCTTTGTTGTCTTGTAAAATAAACTGGTTGACCATTAAAGCTGTTGTTCTTTCTGAGAATTACTGAATTATATAGTTACTAATAACAAATTGTAGTTAATGCTCAAGGAAGAAAAGAAAAAGGAAGACAGAAGCAAGAGATTTCATGGTACATTAAATCCAGCATCATTTCAAATTAAATTTGGATGTAATTAAAATGGTTTTCTTACTCGTGAAACTTCAAAACTGGATAAATTGTTTAACTTTCCAACAAAAATCAGAACGACTCACTAAACGATATGTTCCCAAACTTAAACTTTTTCTTTTTTTTGCCTTTTGAGTTGGTGTACTGACACTCAGCAGTGGTCAGCAGAGGTTCTCTGCCTATTTTCCTCAAAGCCCCCCATTTTTACTTCCAAGTAAAGTAAAATAGTAAGATAAGTAAAATATTTAAGTGAATAGTTAACTTTTTATTTGAAAAAAGTGTGTGTGTGTTTCCATGTTCCAAGATGTCTTTTGACCAAAGAGCTGGTAATCGAGAGAATGACTACATATCCCATTACCCCCCACTGCTGGCTTTGCATTTTGTTGTTTCTCATGAATCCAAACTGAAGGTGTTTTTGTTTAAAAAAAAAAAAACTGCTAAGTGTCTCTGCAGCAGAGAGAAATGGTGTGAGATTTCATTCCCTTAACGCCCTGCTGATTTTCACCTCTTTAAATGAGAACGAGAGCCTGTGAAACACTAGTTATTGCTGGTCGCATAGCTTGCCACACAAATAATGCACTGTAATGACACGTTGAGATTCAGAGTGAGGAGCTCGGACCAGCAGGATAGCCGAGTGGCCTCGACCCAGCTAAGTGATGGTCTCAGCTCAGCTCCATCTGCCCATTGTGTTTGCCCTTGGCAACCCAACGTATTTGCTGGTGTTGGAGAGTTAATGAGGACTGCAGAAAGGTTAAGTAAACAGGAGTGGCCAGCCTAACAGGAAAATTACCACTGCCATCATCATAAAGCGTAGCTGAGCAGCGCTCAGGCCGCTCTCATCATTATGTCATTTATCAGCTCTGATTTTAATAACACTATTGAAATGTATATTGTAGCAGCTTGTCAGTAGTACATATCGGCATCCCTGGCTGGTAAATCTCTTTAAATAGTAAAAAAAACTGCAACTTTAGGAATAAAAGTGTGAACCCCAAACGCATCTTGTGCTACAAACTGAAGGAGAAAGTGGCCACTTTTAGTTTTGCCATTCCTCATGCTTGAGAACTGCCCTTTGGAGCTTCTCATTGGGATGAACAAAGTCTGCCGACTCCCTACATACAATGATGGATGATGGGATTGTTATTCAGCATTCCCAGGCTCCGCTCGGCTGCCAAGCTGCTGTCTCCTTCGATGGCCATTGTTCTCCGGTCGGCTGGAAGAGTCACCTTTGTCCGATTGAAATAAATGAGATATACTCAAACTGAGACATTAATTACAAAGTTTATCTCCTGGCTAAAGTACACTAATAAAGGACTCTAATAAGGCATCCATCATAGCTAGACTCTGTGGATGTGGCTAAGGGCACTGGCCAGAGGTCACTTGATTTGATGAACGACACCCTGCACCCTGCAACAAAAGATATTATAGATCTTTATGTCCAGAAGACATGTGAAAACATGAAGCTTTTTTAAGACTCTTAAATAAAAAAGGTACTTTATTGGAAAATATAGGTTTCCAAATCTAACATTTTAAATGTGGAGTGTTTAAATAAATAAAATACCATTTTGGATGCATTTCAGCTTCATGCCTCCAGCCAGCTGTCCAACTGGGTGTGTTCAGATACAATATGCTTACTTGTCAAATCAGAAAACCCGCGTAACTGTAACTACTATTTTTGTGGGCTAGCCTGCAGACAATTATGACAAATGTGCAGTCTGTGCTGTAGGCTCTCACCACTGACTGCTGCAGGCCAGCTCAGAAATTGGCCCTGCCGGCAACACAAGATAAACACAAAGAAACAACCAACAGGACAGAGAGAGTTGTTCTCAAATGAATAAGCTTTTCTGCAGCCTAGCCCTTGGGCAGTGGAAGATTTAAACGGTGAAGTTCTATCGCAAAAGCCATTTTTTTTGTTCACATGATCCATTACTGTCAATAATTGTTTTTGAGTTATGTTTTTCTTCAGCCACCTGAGATCAAACATGATGGCTGGATGACTTCCTTCTTCTATATTTTGGCCGAACACCACGTTACAAAAAAAAGTTCAATAGTGGCTTTTTTTTTCTGCTAAAGTATGCGTGTCAGTTCACAAAATAGCTCATGAACTAATGAACACATTTCAACATAATCTTTTAATATAAATGTTTGATTGATTATCTTTTGGAGTCAGCTCAATTCAAGATGAATGCCACTGTGGCTTCTCTGATGGACTGTGTCGCAACTGGCTGACAGAAAACTTGCTGCTGCTTAATTTGGACAAGAAAAGGTCCTAATTCTGGCCCCTGAAAAGAAGATCCCTAAAATTAAGGAGTAGTTGGGCTCTCTGTGTTCAGTTGTCCATCAGAGTCTTCGCAATCTGGGAGTTATATTTTCACTCGGACCTGTCGCTGGAAAAACATGTGTAAAATGTAGTCTCTATGCTTCTTCTAGCTACGTAACATTTCTAAACTTTGGTCTATGATATCTGCCTCAGATTTTGAAATGGTCATTCATGCTTTCGTTTAGCCGCCTGGATTATTGTAACAGCCTGTTTATGTGCTTGAACCAAAAGCAGCGCAGTCGTCTTCAACTTGTCCAGAATTCTGCAGCTAGACTCTTAACTTGAACATCTAAATCTAGTCATATCACTCCAATCCTATCAGAACTTCATTGGGTGCTTGTTTATTTTAGGATTCGGTTTAAAATCCTGGTTCCTACATTTAGAGCTTTAAGAGGCCCGACACCTGCCCAGTTTGCTGCCTGCGCTGTCAGGATCAAAATCTACTAGCTGTTCCTCGAACACACTATAGGACCCGTGGTGACCGGGCTTTTTCTTTTACAGCCCCTAGCCTCTGGAATGTCCTCCCCTTCGCGTTACAATCCATCAATGATGTTGAACTATTCAAGAAGGGTTTAGAAACTTTTTTTTTTAACAAGCTTCGGCTAGATGGATTTTGTTCAATGTTGTTAAACCCAGTGCCCGCGTGGTAGCTAGGCTGGCCTTGCTTTGGTCTAAGTACTATTTACATTTTTCTGTAAATGTTTAAGTTTTTGGGTTGGTATTTTATTTTTATTGTTGTCTTCTTTATTTTTTATTTTTCTTACTTGGCTCAATGTTGTTACTGATATACTTTTTGGGATGGAAATATGTGATGGCTCTATGATGTTTATTGTTGTATTGTTGTATTTTGTGTATTGTACAGCACTTTGTGAAGTCATTTCTATGATAAGCGCTTTATAAATAATATTTTACTTACTTACTTACTTACTTGCTTGCTTACACTGCCTACCGGCTTTAAGAAACACACACAAAAGGCTATAGCTTATTGATGTTTTAGGTAAAGGGTTGGGGTTCTCAACTCCACTCAACCATCAGTGTAGCAAACAGCAAGCACCTCCAGCAGTAAAACCATCTGAAACTAAATGAGACAACTCAATCATTACCCGTTGCTATCTAAGAGCTTTGAATGTTTAGCTGTTGGGTAGCCTTTTTTTATTTTATTTTTTATTTCATTTTTTGACATACCAAAAAAAAGAACCTAAGTAATATACCCAAGTAAATGTACTTAGTTGCTATACACCTCTGAAAATCATCAACCTCAATGTAGTGTATTGTCATTTTTGACAATCTGAAGGTTTTAACAAGGATGCAAGATTTGGATAAAATTCTAACCAGAAATTGCGAAACTATTTTTATGTCTAGTGCTCAGAGAGAGAACATGGAAATGTGCGCTACACCATTATTTTATAGACAAGCAAGCCATGTATTATTCTTATTTATTTTTTATTTATTTGATAAAGCTGATGGAAATAAAACCTTCTAACTAGTTTTTGTAGACTGTCAGTCGTCCTGGACATGGTGAATCTTAACGGTTTCAAACAAAGCAACAGAATGTCTTTTCTTGGATCCAATCAGGGCCTTTTCTGACTCCCATAAAGGCCCTGACAGTTTGCCACTGGTGTTTACTGACTAAATCTCAGTTTCATTTCAAACTAGATGTTATGATTGAAATATGTGCCTTTTGCTTCTCTGCAGCCGGTGTTCCAAAAACAGCAAAGAGGATCTCTTGAAAAAGAGAAAGGAGAAAGATATAGACTTATAAATGACCATTCAAAGTGGAAGCACAGAGCTATGAAAAGATCTCCCATTATGCTTTTTTTTCCAAGTCTTCGCGAGTCGTTTTGTTAAACAGAAAAGCAAATTGTCCATGCAGTACAAATTCAGTGACCATATTGTGTCTTTTGGCAGCGACTCAGAATGACTGCCTGACATCTCCACAGTTGCTCTGCGAAGATTGCGCCAGCTGTCTCCCGTTAGCTTTATAATGTCGTCTTTGTTAACATTTTATCAACTGTCTTGATAATGGCATAACTCGAGGGCCAGCTCCCTCCAGCAATCAGCTCTAATGGTACAGAGTGTGCTTAGCAAAGATCCACTGTGTGCGTGAGTCAAAGAGAAACAGAGACGAGAGAATGCTTGATCTCCTTGTAATCAATGCGGTGATAAACGTGATACACCAGAAGAGCATCGAATCATCTTTAAATTGTCCGAGTCCAACTTTAAAGTCAGGTCAAGAACATAATATTATCATCTTGTCTGATGCAACAAATTGTTATGCGTTGAAGAATGTGGGGCATGAACTGTTATTAAGAAACATGAGGCTACCCTTTCAACATAAAATCAAAACATTTGCAATTAAAAATGCCTCTTAATCATTACCCAGGTGTCTTCATGCATGTCATGCATAATATAAACATAAAAGCTTATTCATGAGTGAAAAACAAAATGACCAGCATACTTAAGTGTACATCTTGCAATATGCAAAATAGCTGCTTTCCCTCATATGCAAAACAGCCCTTTTACTTCTTGAGATCTATTATTCACTTTCTTGCTTGCATATCCAATTACTAAATGAGCTTTGCTTCATTCCAGCAGCCACAAAAAAAGAAGAAAAAAAAAAGCTTGGTGGTAGCAATTAGCAACACTAGAGGGTACCATGGCTTGTCCTTTTGTTGCACACATGATGTCTCCCTTTGGTGTTGTTTAACGATGAATCTGTGGACTTTCAGCTGCTCATCCAGTTAGTTGTAAACTTCTCTCCTTCTAAGTGAAGAACAAGCTTCCCACTGTGCTTCTGCTCACATGCACAGGTGCACAGCTGTGCGTTATAGAGGTGACCACTTCCTGCCTATAGAAATGGGTTCTGTCGTCCCGTGAACAAATCTGCAGAATGTTTTGGCAGAGAATCACACAGGAAAATCTGCCTGCACTGTAAGGATCTCCTACTGTTGAGTTGTTCACAACGCACGCTGTGGTTGGAGTTGGCTTGAAAGGACAGTGCCATATTGTGGAATGAAAATAATTTTACATGATCTTTTTTTTTTTTTTCTTCCCCTTGCCGCAACAAAAGTTCACCCCTGCAGGCTGACCAGAGCTCTGTGGTTAGCCCTGGGCAAGCTGCCTTGCTTCTGCCTCTGCTGCTCATCTGTCACTGGCCAGACTTAAAGCTGCTGGATCGTTGCCTGAAGAGTTTAAAAACTCTCTGGCAAGAGGTCATACACTGAATTAGAAAGCCAGTGGGGAGAATATCTTGGTGCTGGAGCAAAAGTGAGCATTAAACTGCATATCTATGGCTGCAGAGTCTCAAGCATTGCTTGCCTCGTTGGCCTGAACCGGGCAAAGAGACAGTTTTCTTAGAAAACAATGCAAAAATTAAACTCAAGTTACTGTTTATTGAAAATATTAAGCTTGTTTAGATTTTACATAACTAGGGATGCATGATAACTTATTTTAAGAACCGATACCGATAACGATAACTTTCTCCTTTTAACGACCGATAACCGATAATAACCGATAACATGGCAGGAGATAAGACTAGTCAAAAATTAGTAAGATCATAAAATAAATAAACAAGGCCAAAACCAAATGACACTGTAAATTATTCTATTTGAAATAAACTCTTAGTAAACAAACATTTTTTAAAATATATCAAACAAAAGAATTTCTCAAATGGCCATATTTTTAAATAAGGTACATTAATTATATAAAAAAGACCTTTAACACTGATCTCAGATTTAAAAAAAGAGAAAAAGTAATTCCACAAGTTCAAAACAGATAATTCACTAACACAAGTTAGATTCAAAGTATATTTGTTTTAATATTAATATTATATCATTTAAAACATTTTTCTACGCAAAACACTGCTTCTGAGAGTGCGAAACCATTACGACCGTCGCGTCATAATTACAGGAAGACGCACAGACAGGCAGCTGGTCAGCATGGTGAACTGTGGCTAACAGAGATAAGCTTCAGTTTTTAGTGAGAGTGAACGGCTGGTATTAAAGCTCCATCGTTTCCATCGCTAAACTGCTTGAGATCTGCTTCCTCTCTGGATATTTTTTGGATTCGTCAAAAGCCTCAGCAATGATTTAAGTCCTGATGCGTTCTTGAAAGCGAGCTAGCTTGTTGTTTTTAGCAT
This sequence comes from Anablepsoides cearensis, assembly GCA_032275365.1. NCBI lineage: Eukaryota > Metazoa > Chordata > Actinopteri > Cyprinodontiformes > Rivulidae > Anablepsoides > Anablepsoides cearensis. Next base: position 8,343,050 of record JAUBOC010000077.1, read on the forward strand.
TAGGCACACGAAGTCTGTGCTGCATTCAAGAGATAACGGATTTCACAGTTCTCAAATTGGGAGTAGATGTTCCGACCTTTTTATGTTTATAATTATAAAGTGTGCATATAACATACATGGTTAATTGGTAAAATATTATTAATAATTATTAAAATGACTGGTTGTTTTTCAGCACGGAGTATTCTAATTATTTTTCTAGTGAGAAAGTTGTTTGTTACGACACAACTTGAACGTTGCGCGAGTCGGGCCGAAACACTCACTGCTGCGCTGGCAAACATGATCGTTATCGGTTCTGTTTGTTACAATATCGGCCCGATAAGTATGACGTCATAATTTCCTGATATCGGTCCGATAACTATCATGCATCCCTATACATAACTACTTTTGGTCCTTTGAAATGTTCAATGATGTCTTTTTTAGATATGCTTTGCCTATCATAGGTTTCTTAATACTTTTTGTAAGCTGGGTGAACACCTCAGACACTTGGTGTTGATTTTTGAACCAATCCTGAGCATTTTTTTTTTTCAATTCCATTTTTGCAGGAACATTACTTCAAGAGAGTGCTGCTCCTAATTCGAGGTAACACTGGTTTTTGAAATTATTTAGCCAGGTGGGAAGTGATGAATTCCAAGGTGCCAGTTCTGCTAAAGAAAGTAAAAAGTAACCACCAGTCAGATCAAACTGTCTATGCAGGGCAAGCATGCTTTAAATGTTGCCGCAAAAATAATAAAGTACTCTGAAAAAACAACAAGTGGGTAAAATGTGGTAAAGCATGTCATTTTTCCCCCCAGCTGCTCCACTCCACTTCAGCATCTGAAGTGTTTGTTACTCAGCTGAAGAAGGTGGACTCAACAGGGAACACCTCACCAGCATCCTCAGAGTGGAGACGGTTAGAGCTCCAGAGGACCGGCGTCTATCCTCGGCCCAACAACAGAAAATAGATTTGCAAAGAGCTGCATGTGAGAGGCACTGTGGGAACCGAAATGCGTTTATTTTGAGGTGGATAATGATGAGAACGAGAGAGAGAGCAATCTCCACACATCAGTGAAAACTCTGAGTGACTGCAAAAAGAAAGACAAAAAAAAAAGATAGCAAGATGATGCTAACAGGTTATTACACTGTTGACTGATTAAAAACTAACAGCACAAATAGTGACACAGGAGTGTTTTAATGGTAGCTAGTAGACTTTTAAGATTAAACTAAACATGTTTTTTTATACTTATTTTTAGACGTGATAGCATGCAGGAAGGGAACTTTGTTTCTACATAACCAGCTTTTAAAGAAGACAAAACCATCATTGTTGAATACAAAATACAAATAATTGTCTTCACATTCATTCAAGTATATTAAATATAAAGAAAACTTAAGTAAAGGATCTATATTTTAAATTTGAGAAACTGTAGTTGTATTTTGACACCAGAAGGCGACAACAGTAGTTTATTGGAAGCTGAAAGTGATGACACAAGACAAACATTGCATGGTGCTCCACAACAACGATAGTCTGTTACACACTGTATCATATTTTATATGGACAAGTAATCAGAATTACAGCTCTGTTCCAGGATCCTTATCCTTTGCTTTAGCTCACCAAAGCAAGCCTTGCAGCTTTCAAATGGCTCCTCACAAATGGCACTAAGTGAAAGAGCTGTTCGAGAGCTAAAAGACCTATCGCTTTTTGCTGAGCTCAGGCAAACGATCAAGATCCTGGAACAACTCCCTTCCCTAGTTCGAAAGAGTTTATTTTTTTGCGTAGGAGGTGCAACTCAAGTGGAGGACAGAGGTGCAAACTGAATCAACAAACCAAAAAAACTTTTAATGGCAAAACGATTGAAAATAACCAGCATGACAAAAGCCACAAGGACAACCGAAAAAACAGTGTTCATTGGAACCAGCTGTGCAACACAAAACGAGAAGCAATCTGAACAAAAAGCAAAAGTTTTAAAACCTTATATCCAGCCAAAAAATCTATTTGACCTTGTTTTGAGACTGATTTACTAAACAAGAACTGATTGTGTCAGAATTCTAATCTTGTTTTCAGAATGTGTACGTTTATTTGTCTTGTTAGCCTGAAAATTTGACTCAAATTAAGTAAAAACAATTCTTCCAATGGAGTAAGAAAATTTTACTTGGTAAGATTCTTGAAATACTTGATTTGACTCAATTTTTTTCTTATTTCAAGTATCTTACCAAGTAAAATTTTCTTACTCCATTGGCAGAATTTATTTTTTTTACTTAATTTGAGTAAAATTTTCAGGCTAACAAGATAAATAAACTTACACATTCTGAAAACAGGAATAATATTATGACACAATCAGTTCTTGTTTAGTAAATCAATCTCAAAACAAGATCAAAAATATTTTTTTTGGCTGGATATAAGATTTTAAAACTTTGTTAGAAAGACATTTTTTGCAGTGTCCAACATTGTGTGTCACGTGATGCAAATTAGCTTTTTGGCATTTTGACCCAAACTGTGCGAGGTGGAGGATGATGGTGTAGAAAAAGGCCAAACTGGCTGACGAGCAGCAACAGTCTCCAGCCAGATTCATAAATGCTGATAAATGTTCTAGTTAAAACACTCAGACAGAGTCTGTCACTGGCGGGCCGCCTTGTGAGCGCCTCACATTCGATGAGGAATACACACGAGGAGGACTTTTTGACGTGAAAAATAGCACAAGGTGAAACACAAATAGGATCACAATCAAGAGGAAGTAGTTTATTCTGGAGATGTTGACAAGACAAATGTTTGTTCATTGGGTTGTAATAATCTGTAATCAGAGCACAGCAAATGTGTTTTCCATCAGACTGTTTTGTAGTGCAGATAGATTTGAAAAATTGCCTTAGGACTGTGATCAAACACTGGAATCACATCATCTCAAACAGCCAGTATTAGAACATTTTGTAAACAGTGTTTATCTGTAATCACTGTCTTTTTTTATGTGTGTGTGACATATTAAGAAGCAAAAAAAAAAAAAAAAAAAAAGAGAGAGAGAGAGGTGGAGGTTGGCATTTAGAGTTTTATATAAATGATGTTGACTTTAAGAATCGGTCCTTTAAGGAGTAGTTCCTCAAATAGAAATCGGTTGTGTTTCCCCAGAGTGAACATGTGTCCTACTTTGTACAGGACAAGGAGGCACCTTAAGTACTTTTATGTTCTGTGCAGTATAAGCTTTGGAGAGGTTATTGCCAGATGATTAAACAGTTGAATCAGGGAGTTTGTTCAAAAACAAAATAAACACAGATTTTTTAATTTTTGGTGTGTTTGGAGTGCTTTGATAGAACGAGAAAATGCTTTAAATCTTTATTTTGTGCCAGAAGGCAAACCCAGAGTAGGTCGACTCCCGCGGGTTTTGTGGATAAACAACAAACATGCATTGCCAGGTTTTGTGTAAATCATTTTTTTTAATTTAACGTGCGAAAATCAACACATTTGTTAACTGCGTTTTTTTATTTTTTTGTTCGCATGCACAACCTCACACTTTCAGTCCAGAGGTGTTGCATTTTTGTACCGGACAGAATATGTGTGGGGGTGTTCCAGGTGGACACAGTGTGAAGGCGGACATAAAGGGACCTCAGCAAGTGGGTTTGCATGTTTTAGCACAATAACGACAAATTCATCTACGCTTGGCATTTTCACATGGAGGCAATTTAGTTTTACATCTCCAAGGCTGGAGTTTTAACGATCCCTCTCTTACAATTCAGAGCAGCCATTGTTTTCCATTCTGTTTTTGCACAGAATAAAAATCAATGAGAAGACTCTTGAAGCTTCAGTTGAGTAATTCTTCAGCTAATGAGTGAACATAAAGCTTACTTTAGTGTTTGATCTCCGGTGCACTGTAACACAAAGGGTTCACCACATCTGAGTTTCACTCCTGCAGCGCTGAAGGCAGCGGAATCAAAACTTCTGACCTTATGAAACTATTATGTTTTGCAGCATTTAAGCAGGAATATGGACCTTTCTTTTATTTTACACTTGTTACACAAACTATGTGACATAAAATCACAATAGAGATGTATTGCAATATTAAGAAAACATTTTTTTATATTGATCAAATGCAAAACAAACCTTTTCTGTTTGTTATTGTAATACATTTTTAAAATGTCTGAGTCTGTTTTTATGCCATTTAATAAATTATGTTAAACAGTTCTCATTTAGGGTTCAAAATCATGAATACAGTAGGTTTTATTATAATCAGTTTTTTTGCGTGCCCCTTTTTTGCACAAAATTCCTTTTTTATTCGAATTAAAGTTCAAATTGTGCACACAGTGATGCAAAAGCATTTTGTATAAACCGCTGTTTTCAGGTCCATATTCTGCATTTATTTGATTAACAGGAAGACACAAAAATGGAGAGCTGAGTAAAGTCATTATAATGTGAAGATTAATATGCTAGCAAACAATTTGCTGTGTGAAAATAGAGTTTGAGACCCTTACAAGTGAGAGAAAAGTCACTCTCCATCTGTGTGTGTGTCGTAGTCTGAGCTTCTTTGTTTTTGTCTTTTTGCTTGTTTTTTGTGGCAGCTGGTCTGGATATGTGTTTGTGTCAGAGCCTGTGAGTCCAAAAGAGAAAAAAAAAATAAGACTTCTGGGTTTTCTTTTGTTGAATAAACCACCATTTTCAGCTAAAAAAGCTTTTTGTGAAAATTGAAGCAGAATATTTTTTTTTTGTTTTTCCAAAATACCAGAAACAAATGAAGGCCACTGAGTTTAATTTAGAATTAAGTTTTACTTGTTTAAGTCTGACATTCAACAGTTCTATCTAAGCAAGTTCACACCTTTATGTAAACAGATTCAAGTTTTAATCTGTAACCCAAATTTGCTTTTCTGTTAAAGGGGCTATATCATGTAAAATCAACTTTTTTGAGTTTTTTATCATGTTATAATGTTATCCTCTCATCAAAAA
>JAUBOC010000077.1:8378595-8396062 GCA_032275365.1 Anablepsoides cearensis
TTGAGTAGTTTACAAAACACATTTTGTTAAGTAATGGTCCCGCCTTTTGCAAAAACGTGAAAAGATTAGTAATAATAGCTTGACTTATTATGTAAAAGAACATTTGGGTTTACAGTGAATTTATGTAAAAAAAAATGTCAGAAATAATGATTGAATGTGTCTTATACCTTTAAAATGGTCAGTGCAGAAAAAGCGTATGCAATGTCATACTTTGTGCATACTTTACTATAACTTGGGGACTGTTTTCAACATTACTGTACATCCTGTTTCATCATGGGTTTATTACAGTACAAGTATCTGATTTGCTTAAAATACCAAACAAGATAAACTCCAGATTTCATTTAGATTATTCTATGAAAACCTGACTCAGACTCTCCTTGGATGTTTGGCTTTTATACAAAAAGCTGCCAGATTAATAGAAGAAAAATCACAATGCATATGTAATGGGAATACTTTATTGTCCTTATCACTGTAGAGTTTTATGATAATCTTTTAGATTAGCATGTTGAAGATTCTGCTTATGCATGAACATATGGGATACATTTTTTAAAAAAACATTTCTACTTGTTTATGTCTTGGATTCAAGCCAGGATTCAAGGTGAACGAGACACAACCATCATTTCAAGCTATATTGCATCCCAGATGTTATTTCACAAGTCTAGGAAGCGAGACGTTTGTTTCATTCTCTCACTTGCGAAAACGCATCGGGGGAGTCTGAGTACACATCTTATTCATATTTGCACAAAATACCCAAAGCTGCTCCTCGAAACGTGGCAGAAAAAAAAATGATGTAAAGAATAGATCGTGTGGTGCTTTATATCTTCCAAAATACTAATTTAGACATCAAGAAACACGAGCAACAACAAATAATCAGGCGTTACATCATCAACAGTTGCTCTTTACAGTTAAAGGAGTCCTGCCCAGAGGTTAGGGCAACCTTTTCCTCTTCGTTTCATATTGAGCTTCTCCATGTGAGTCGGCAAACATGTCATTTTCTCAGCCAAAGTCAATACAGCACCTTTGTCAATAACAAAAAAAAAAAAAAAACTGTGTTGTTTATCTAACATTGGATGTGAATATATGTCAGGTTTTCTGACAGGCGGATTAAGTGTTATTGGTTTGCTGCTGCGTATTTGTGTTTCTCGTAATGGGGTCTAGTGAACCCCATGTCAGTGCTATTCTAGGCTCCGTTCCTAAAGGACTGCTGGTTCTGCTGGGACCCCCCTCAGCCAGTGGCATTGTTACCTGTCAACAGGGCCGCCCGACACACTGGCAGATCTTTGTATACAAGGAGGTAAACAGCGGTGACACAGAGACACACCGGGAGCTGCGAGAACAGCAGCTACAGGCCAAGTAGCCACCTCAGAATAAGATACAAACAAGAACACTGGAATAATGTCAGGTACTGTAGCGGTGAAAGCCGTATAAATGAATTTCTGTTGCAGCAAATAAAGATGAATTATGTCATAGGTAGGAGCCGACCAAGTCTTGTTAGGATGAGGCATTTATTCTTCCAGATATATGCAAAATGACATGCAATTTGGCAGAGTTGTCATCTGAAATGGAAAAAATGAGCCTTTATCAGCGAAGGTGGACCTCTTAGAATAGTGATGCAACAGAGAGAGATTATTTATTCCCTGCAGCCCCTGTCAGAAGATTTCTTACTTTGTATTACAGAGACTTTCTGTTTAAAGTGATACCTAACCAACAGAACTGCCTTTCAGCATCAAATCCGTGTAGGTTCAAAGCCTCGGAATAAAGTTTTATTTCTTAAAAGAGATATGAACAACACTTTGGGAATAATGCATCACCTGACAATGTAAAAAAAAAATAACCGAAAGGGTCCATTTACAGCAACAAACTAAGGAATACTGTTTTATATTTAACTCATGAAGGGAAACCAACATTAAACTAGTGATTAAGACCAAGTGTACGAGTTTGCAAATGTTCTCTTTCTGTGTTCAGGTTCCCTGGTGTCTGTTTTACCTGCTCCTCCTCAGCCCCTCCCACTCTCACCTGCTCTCACAACTATATGCTTTTTTTTGCAGAATGCAACTAGTTAGCAAAGCATGGTTTAAAAATATATAGAATAGTCGGTTACGAAAACCAAGAATGTTCTAAAAGAATGAGTGGCTTTCTATCTATAACTTTGTTCAGTTGCTAACAAATTTTGCATAGATTCTTATGAATCTTAAACTTTTTGGTGTAAATACACAGAAAACCAACTGGTTTTGATAGAATTTGTGAAAATACAAAGTTGGTTTCAACCATTAAACTTGGACAAAACAAATTATATGATTTTCAGTAACAGTAAGGGAACTGTAGATGTTTCATTTAAAATTGATGATGTTGAGAGAGTCAGTGAAGTGAAGTTTCTAGGTGTCATCGTTGATGAAAAACTGACTTGGAAAAATCATATAAATAATTTAAGAACAAAAATAGCCAAATCTATTGGAGTCATGAACAAAGTAAGAGAAATGTTCAATGATAAAACACTATTTATGTTGTATAATGCTATAATTGTTCCACATTTAATTTACTGTATTGAGGTCTGGGGTAAAGCTTGCAAAACTATCACAAATCCTATTTTTATTTTACAGAATTATTACTAGAAAAAATTACAGCCATCCATCGAATATATTGTTTTATGAATTGAAATTATTGAAATTCTATGATTTGGTTGATTATAATATTTTGCTGTTAATGTACAGAGCTCACAAAGGTGTGTTACCTTTCATCATTCAAGTAAATTTTGTTAAAAGAGAGAGCTGTTGTTATCCTAAGAGAATCAAAGTGTTTGTGAAACCCTGGTTTTGCACGAGACTGAACGAGCGATCCACTGTAATCCAGGGTATAAGATTGTGGAACGATCTGGAAGATGAGGTTAAAAATGCCAGATCTTTGTATATTAAAGAGAATGATAAAATCTGTTCTGAAGAAATATGGAAAAGCATAAGTGAATCCATGCAACTTGTTGTTTGAGTTGGTGTTTTAAGTTTAGCTTTGTTTTTAGTTTAGTTTTTTTTTTGTTTGTTTTCAGTTGTTTTGATTTTTGTTCTAATTTACTTTCATTTTGAACATATTTTGGGTATAAAAAAGGGGCAGATATTATAAGATTTGTTCTTCTTCTGCTGCCTTTCATTTTATTTGATTTTATTTTGATTGCATGTTTTTTTTGTTCTTTGTTGTGTATATAATAGTTACAAATAAAATGAATAAATTTCTAAATAAATAAATAAAATTCTCCACCAACAAAGAGCCAAAATATGACAGAAAAGGAATACATCCTCACTTTTTTTAAAGCATTACAAAACCACAAGCAGCAAATAATAAATGTTATTCACTTACATTTGATTTATAATTTGTCTAACCAAAAGCTATTCAAAATCGCAGTCGAAACAAAGACAAAATTATTTTCTTTATTACATGTCCTGCCACAAAAATCACTATTCCTTATCTTTATGCACTCAAAATATTTCATAATAAATATTTTTCCAGCAAGTTTAGTCAGCTAACTGTCCATAAAACACCATTAAACACCATGTTTTCTATGTCTGCTGTTGTTGCCACTTGGGAGACAAATTGGCTGCCACGTCAATAATTTTATTTTCTATACTTTTCTTTTCTATTTATAAGTTTCATTTTCCATCTCCACACAAGGTCCTCGCCCCTCAAAGTGAACTGACTACACAGTTGTGCCGTCAGAATGAAGCTCGGAGCTGATTGGCTGATTCTACAGTCAATTAATCATGTGTACTGCAGGCGGGACATGAGGAGCTTGCCACACATTCTGGGCTCTGGAGGGCCAATAGATGAAGCCAGTTGGTCAAAAAAAGTGTCAATCAAAAGAAGACAACCAATCAAATCATTTGAACAGCTTACTATGCAAATTCAAAATTCCTGGCAGCCTGGGTCAGACTATAAAGAGGCAGGACGTGATCACAACCTGAAAATATTCCATGGTTAAAAGGTTAAAGGTTGAATTCTTTGCTCAGAAATACTGGAAAATTGTAGTAAAATAGAATAAATATTATATTAATTATTATGGTAAATTGTAAATGGTAAATATTATATTGATTAAATTGCATACTTTTAAAATCAATATTAAACAATGATCTGATGTAAGCAAACAGCTCCTAATGAAACAATGTCATATCAACTGCCCTTATAGTTTCAGACGTGAGACGTTTCCCTCTGTGGCAGGTGCTTTCAGTCTTAAGTACATCAGCATCATTGTTTCCCTTTGAGGAGAGACTTTCAAAGAGCTCTCAGATTTTATTGGGGGATGAGGTTTCATGTTGATTCTGCCCTGAGACCTTAAGTGATGATCATAATGCAAAGTGCACAGCCTGGTGGGAATAATAAACTCCCTGTGCTTGAAGCCGAGGCTGAATTGAGTTCGTTAGCTCGACAGATGCAGAGAGGACTTGATAAAGAAGGCAGGTCAAAGCATCAAAAGGCCCTCCCAATCAAATCAAGCAACACTGTTTATGTAAAAGAGTGCTCAGGGATGAGTGCTGACCCAAATGAAAAAGCAGCGCACGAAAAGTCACAGAGAGATGGCTAACCTAGTTTGATGACATTAAAAAGAAAATTCTGCCAATCCATAGAGGCATTAGTACACAGCTTTCTGGCTACTTTTGATTTAGAGTTTCAGGCATCCAAGCATCTCTGCTTTCACACTGTGATTTAATTCATTATGTATGTTTGAATGCCTCTCCTTTTTTCAGTGGAATATGTGGGTTTGATGCAGCCATCCATGACCAGCCTCAGCTCATTTTAAGAGTTTCCTAGCTTGTTAGGGCTCTTCATGAACACTCTTCACACTTTCCTTTCTTTGCGAGTGGTCTGTGGACTGTAAAGGTACTTTATAAATCAACTTGCAGGAATCATTTTGAAACTCACTTTTCTTTTACTCAATTAAGGAGAAAGCCCAGAAAGAGGGCAGCGCTTGCCCTCCACTCTTCCTTTCCCTCCTCCTGTCTAATTTTGTGCTAGTGTCTCCTTCGTCATCCTCCATCCCCTCTCTCAGTTTCACCCCTCCACACACACACACACACTTTCCTTTTTCCTTCTCACCCCGTGTCTCATGCTCGTGTCCCTGCACTCTGTATCCCCACAGCTCTCAAGGACAGCCGGTTCCAGCTGGTGAATTTCTCTGACAACGAACTCCGGGTGTCTCTGTCCAATGTGTCGCTCTCCGATGAGGGCCGCTACGTGTGCCAGCTCTACACAGATCCTCCTCAAGAAGCCTACGCAGACGTCACTGTCCTGGGTAGGTGTGAGGACACGTGTGGGAATCTCACACAGGAAAAAAAAAGAAAAAAAAACACTTCCATTGTAACCGTCTCAGTTATAAATACGAAATAATAGTAATCTTTGATCTTGTTATCTTAAGCAACTGAAACAAAATGTCAGCCAATTAGGCCCTCGCGGTGCTCAACAGCATAACGAAAAGGAGCAGATGCTGAAACTGATGGCTCAGACCGTGTTGGTTTGGCAGCTGTGTTGACTCTGTGAATCCTGGTGAATGTTGACTTGGCTGCTCCCAACGATTCCCTATTGAGAGTCAGCTGTGCCACACTTTGATGCTTTGGAGAGAAATTACTTTAGTTAAGCTTTATTATACATGCAGACATCCTGGGGGATTGAAAGGAATTAAAAGCACTTTAAAGTAATTACTCCAGTTGTACGATTGAAACCTAGCTGCAGTATTTCTGAATCAAGGGGTTGAAATGAAGAGTTCTTGAAATGTGCACTCAAGTGACTTTTTTGCTTTTAAGTAACTGAACTTCAGCAGTTTTGCTGTGATGACTAATACAGGGAATGATAGACTAATGTCTCCATATCCATGTGAACATAGGTTGGATAGTGTGCATATATGTTTTTTTGACGCTGGCATCAAATTTTAGATAGACCGTGCTGAGTAATGTACTGCTAATTAGCACTGCATTATGAATAAATGTTTAGCTGCATCGTTGAATCATCAATTCCGTTGGATTACTTACAAGAAGTGATGAATGATGAGGGTTATGTGACTGGCTGCCTTTCAGTCCATCGCAGAAGCCTAAACTATAATATTTCATTCAATATCGCTAAAAGTTGGTAATCATGGTCTCAAATACATAAAATTGTGAATTTTGTGATCTCATACATTAATTAAAGCATATTTTTTTTAAAATAACCCTGTAGCACAACCCTGTAGGAAGGTGCCACACTGCCAGGTTTTGACTGAAGTGAACTTCTTTTTGACTGAAGCTACATTAATTAATTTGTGTTCTCAAGCTCAGCTCCTCAATCAGACATGAAGCAATGCATTTTTGAATCATTCCCATATGTTAAACCCTTACATACACGGAAAACACCTCCCGAGTACAAAAGGACCAGGTACTTTTGGCTGAAATGCAGCTATATAACACACATATATGTGTTTTGACTGAACAAGGCATTTTAAATAGCTGCTCATTACAATTCGGAGTCCAATTTTTTACAGTCACTCTAATTTGATCTAACCTTTTCATATCAAATGAGAAAATTGTTTAGTTTGTTGAGATTCTACAGTTTTGTTTTAGAAATGCTTATTGTCTTTTTAAGACATAAATGGAGTGTCGTGTTGTGTTTAAGAGGAAGGAAAGCTCTGTCAGGAGCTGTTTTGATGTTTTTTAAAGACGCCACAATGTCAGCAAATTTGTTTTTTCAGGAAATAAAACTAAAATGTGTTTTTTTTTTTGTTTTTTTTTTTGTTAACAGGCCGATGAAAATACAAGCACAGAGTCATGTTTAACAGTGAAAGAAAACAAGTCACTCCAGGAGTTGGAAGATTGTTAGTTTTGCATTTGTTGAGCAATATAACACAGTTTAAATGGAACAATGATGTTAATTTGTAAAAATGTTGAGTTTCAACACCGTGATTGCCTTCAAATCTAACAGCTCCAGCTATTTGTCCATCCTACTATGTTTAACTATGAAATTAACAAATAAATGCAGCAATTTTACAGAATAATTTGCAGGGTTACTCAGTTACTCAGTCAAATAAGTTTCATTTGCTAAAAAGTGACATACTGTTCTGATTTTGTTTTTTGTTTTTTTTATCTAACTAAATTCAAACTGTAAAACTCTAAGAACAAACTTTATCTGATGCCAGAAAGGGCTCCTAACTTTTTTTTGATTACACTGTCAATTGATACAGGTCTCATTAATTACACCAGAAGCTGCATTGCCTTTGTTTCCCAAAAAGATATTCAGTAATTGTAGACAGATTCAGTGACCCGTGTCCATAGGTCAACATCATGTTCACCCTCCCACTTTGCTTCCAAACACATCTGTTGGCAGCGCAGACAGCAGGAAATACTGAGACTATACAACTTAGAACAAGAGTTGGACAAAATGTTCCACAAAAAAAGTTTGTTCAGTCTAAAGCAGCTTGTTAATTAACAAGTGTACAAAAACACAGGACATCAGTATGTAGCAGCACAAAAAAAAAAAACATTATTACAAGTAGCATCCTGTCAATTGTTTCTTGTTCTACTCCTACTTCTAAAGGAAGATTGTGATTAAATAGTCATGTTTATTAACTTTATGTAAAAGTTTTTGATTCTCACTAAAACTGCTCAGACCTCCAGCAGCTACTGGCTGATACATAGAATAAACAAGTTAAACAGACTGTCACAGCAAGTGTTAACATTTTAAGAACAGCTTTGCTTGTGGCAGCTGACCCTCTCGGGTAAAGTCACACAAAGCTGAGATCCAACAAGTTTTGTTATTTTTCCATAATGATGTATTTTATGTTAGAACAGTTGGTGGCACAGTCATTCCTAATGGCGAGAAGCAATTATTTACACTTTGCGCTGGTGTCAGTATTTATATTATTACATGTGAATTATGTGTGTATGAGTGTTGCCATGCGGGTGCCTTTCTGAGTGTTGCCATTGCTGCTTGTCAGTCCCGCCAGCCAGCCCAGTCATCGAGAGCCGGGAGGATGTGGTCAGCGAGGGGAACGAGACGGAGCTCACCTGCATCGCCATGGGCAGCAAGCCAGCCGCTTCCATCAGATGGATGAAGGGGGAGGAAGAACTGACAGGTTGGTAGAATAACAGCCTCCCTCAGTTAGCTTCACATGCTCCAGGCCTGTCTGCTTCCCCACAGGTCCTGGTCTCTGGAGCCCGTTCCTCTGCAAACAAGACGGAGTTCAACTTTGAATGTGCATTGTACTGATTATGTTGACGGGCATGTGTACATATGAAGACACTCCTGCCTGTCATATACAGTTGGAGGACCAATATGCTTTCTTCCTTGCGAAACAGTCACTCAGACCTTTTGAAGTGGGTTTCAGTAGAAATGCTATGAAGAATAAATATCCTACCTGTAGTAGGAAGCTAATTAATGAAAAATAAAACTTGTTTGAAGAAATAACATATAAATTGGATATATTTACAAGCTAAAGGCTTGTTTGAGTCAAGCCAAAATCAAAATTGATTACCGTCATATCAAACAAATCCTTTAATAAACATTTTATAGCAGTTTGAGTGAACACTATTTAATACATTTTTACTCAGTTCAGTTTTCTTTGGTATGTTTTTCAGCACAAATCTTGTTCTAAAATTGTTGTGCTATTTTAACCACTCTTGTATCAAAATGTTCAGGAAATTCCTGCTATGATTTTTTTTATTTCAGCAATTAACACTTTTGAGATGTTTAGCGTTTTTGGACTTTTTTTTTTTTTTTCGCTGAATTTTAATGGAGCTGTCTTCAACATCGTTAAAATCATTAACAATAGTTAAACCGTTCCTGCATTTTACACCTTTTTTTCTGGTTCTGATTTTTTTTTAAATTAGCAATTTAATTTTAGCTTATTTCTTCTTTTGGGAAATATGTGCTCCTGCCGTCCTTTTGTGCTAGATTCAGCTTTTAGGCTACTTTTTAGCCGCGTTTTAGTTCTTTTTGCTAAAAGTACATCTTTTCTCTCTTTTTTTCAAAAATCTTTAAGCATTAAACACAGTATATTTTTACTGAAAATGCAAAATTTGTTTGTCTATGTAATACTGTTTTGAATGAAGCAGTTCTAACATAAATATTTTTAGTATAATGATCAAGTAATGCAAAATTGATGACAATGTAAATATATATAATGTTTGCATGATATGCTGTTAAATTTTTGGAATTTGATTTGCTTTAGCTGCAAGCCACTTTGGTCTTGTTCTCTCTTGAACCAGAAGCTAATTTAACAAATGTCATCAGGATTAAATCATTTCTCTTCAAACTCAGTTTGCTTGATGATTTATCTACATCAGGTAAGATATTAGCTGTTCATAACCGTTCTGCAAAACCCCGCTTTAAAAGATCTGTACTATCAGTTTAACTCTGTGGTGTTTTCTCAAACTAAACTAATGCATCCAGCGCTGCAGACTCACATTATGTCTCTCGTAAATTTTGATTTGCCGTGAAGCTGCTTCCATACTGCAACCATCATTTCATAGATCAATGTTTGGATTTAGAATTGCTTAAATATTTACTGTGAACATTTAGTTACACCTCAGCTCCTGATGGAATATGTTTTTTTTTTTTAAACCAGTCAACTCTAAATCTTTTCTGTCTGCTCCAAACCATTGGTTCATGGTAAACATGGTTAAGAACTCTTATTTGCACATTTTATCTTCATTTCCGTGCCTTCAGTTGCCTGTAGGCTCTCATAGAAAGAGGTATATAATCTTGAGTGCTGAAAAAAAAAATCTTATTACCTCTCGGTTATGATTTGGAGTTATCAATTATTCATTATATACTTATTGTACAGGAACAGAGATTTTCATTTTAGTCACATTGTATTTACACAGACGAAATGTCTTTTGGCTTGTTGTCAAATTATATATGTAATAGAATGGAGAGGATACATTTGGCTTGTTGAGAGATGAAATATTTAGACAAAAGCAAATCTGAAGCTAAATGCCATCTGTGCCTCCAGTGTTCCCTACAGGAGTCAAAGTCAATTTCTGTTTATGAGTTGTAGTGTTGTGTTGGGGAGGGAGAGACAACAGGATGGTTAGATCAGCAAAATGCCACTGACATGCTGAGCAGCGCTTATCCATTGTGGCAGTGGAGACATAAAGCCAGCTGAAAAGTCACGTCCTCTTGTACCACAGGAAACATAAATCACTTCTTATTACGGATGTGCTAAACAATTCATTAGTCCCTACACATATTGAGATTCAAAGACACCACATCACATTGTTTTTTTTTACAGACGCTCTCAGATGGTGTTTGTCTTAGGTTTGTGTGCAAACAAGGCAGTTTTAATGCCAGTAAAGAAATTGGCAACCTAACTTTAACTGAAATGGGCAGAATCCTTTTTTTTTTTCTAACCATTTATCATGCTGGCAGGAACAGAACTGATGGGCTCTGGCCTGAAAGGGACTCAGCACATCAGGTGGCAAAATGCTTATTAGCATAAGTGCGAGCTGGAATATTATTTAAATGAGGTGGAGACCAGTGATCAGCTGCTCCTACTCCTAAAATACAGGAGAAGTTGTGCGAAATCAAAGTACCCGCTTTCAAAAATGTTCATGTAATCAAGAGTTGCAGGAGGTCTAGTTAAAAATTAACTATTAAAAATTAGCAAATCTTTTTTTTTTTCTTTTACAGATATAAACAAATAAATACACAACTATTACAAAAAATCCAAATCTAGCTGTAAAGATCAATATTTAGCCAAACTAATTGTTGTAAGAAGCAAATTTTATAACCAAAAATCTTGGTTTCTTTTTTTTTGTTTGTTTGTTTTTTTGTTTTGCTTTGTTGTGTTTTGTTTTGTTGTTTTTTGCACTGAATTTTTAAATTGAAGCGCTCAATCATGAGAAGAAATGTTCTAAACTCAAGCTTCTTTTTTAAAAAAATTTTTAGTATCCCATGCTTCAAATAAACTTGATGACATTTATACAAATTAACAGAGGAAGACCATAAATTAGAGTCAAAAATATTACACATGTGAGAATGTGAAAGAGAGAATCCATTATAGCTTCTTTGTAACATGCAAAAAAAAAATTGCAATTAGTCATGTAAAAAACAAAAACCCTGGCATTGCCAGGCGAATGCAAATTAGTCTAAAACCTCTCTTTTCATTTTTCAAATTTTAAAAGCCATTATCAGTGGATGCAGCCCGAAAATCTTCTGGAAACAGTTCAATAGAGCTGCAGTGTAACATGTGACATAAAACTGTGGAACGGGATCCATTATTGAATTAAACATGTCACATATTAGATTATGCTTTGTGATTGGCTCAGATTAGGCAAGGTCAGTGTTTAAACAGGAAGGTGACCTTGTGACTGACTTAGATTCTGTTTTGGAGTTGCGCTCGTTCTCTGTGCAGGTTGGACAACAGGGCCGGCTCTCGTCTCCCATCCTGTTTGTAGTATTCATGGACATGATTGTCAAGGCACAGTCGTGGAGAGGAGAGTGTCAGGTTTGGGGACCACAGGGTTTTGTCTCTGCTTGTGCAGCTGATGGGGTTCTGTTGGCATTTTCAGGTCACTACCTTCAGCGTGCGCTGGGGCCGGTTGCAGCTGAGTGTGAAGCGGGAGGAAAGTCAGAGCCTCTAAGTCCAGAGCCATGGTTCTCAACCAGGGACATGGGCTGAGGAGAGACTCTGTGCCGCTCCTGTGCATCTTAGGATGTCAGCTGAGGTGGTTTGGGCATCATTGCCTCTCTCTGGTTTTCCAGCCTCCACATCCCGCCCATGGATAAGCGGCAGAAAAAGGATGGATGCATGGATGGACAGGAAGTATTATGATCAAGGAGATCAAGAATACTGTCTTTGTGTCCAAACTCAGGAGCTGCATCCATGCAGGCACCCGGCTCTTTTGTCTATCACAAAGGCCAGAGGAAAGTGGTTGTGAATTTGAATGGTCTAGCCTTCAGCTTTATTCTTGCCTTACGTCCTGTCACATAGCAACTGTGATGACACTAAACAGAAGCAATGAAGATCGAAAATTAGCAAAATATTAATATTGTCAATTAACAAAATTAGCTTAGGGGCATAACATGTAAAACTAAGGGACCCGCTATACGGGCTCATTTACTGTTTTCTGTCAAAAATAATATTGAAAAACATTTCTACGCAAATGAGAAAAAACGCTTTAAACTTTCAATTTTTGTACCGCCTGATTTTTTTATTTAAAACTGTACTCCCGTCTCTCGCTTCGTTCACCATTAAAAGCAAAACAGATCTCTGTTGGCTCACAGCACATTTTGGGATAGGGCGGGCCCAGAAGGATACAATGGATCTATTTCTTAAATCGAAGGAAAAGGAGGCTGGATTTGTGGGCCGCAATTGGAGGAATGTTCAAATTTGGACAGATGTGATCATCCTTCAAATGTGGCCTTTAAAACATGCAGCAATTTGGACACAGCCACTGTTAGTTTGTTGTAAGCAGGTGAGGAAGTGACATCTGCGACAATTATTACTTAAAGTACAAGCAGCCATTTTGGTTTGAGTAGGATGTACTTAATAATGACAAATATTTAATGAAAAAAGAAGTATTTTTGCCCGTGGTAATACGGTGGGTGTGGTGATTTTAACATCTATATTAAAACATTTTAGCCTGTTTCACTAGTGCCGGAGCAATGCATGGATAAGCCACCCTGAAGCAGCTTGATCACTGACGGCTCAGCGGTGGGTTGGCAGCCAGAGGACTCGGGTTAGAAGCTGAGTGAAAGAAAATGTCACCCTGAGAAGAGGCCACGCTTGATTGCGCCGGGATTGATCAGCGCTCGATGCTCACAAGAGCGTTTGATTTGACATCTCGGCTGCAACTCTAAAATCTCCTTCGCATTCAGATTTGAGTCCTTTTGTGACCCGATCCACAGTTGTCTTCCTCATCTTCACTCAGATGACACCGATAATTGACAAGCGCTGGTTGGCTTGAGCATCGGCTGTGGCTTCTGGTCTGCGAGTCTGATCTTCGCAACAGGATTCAGAAGTTTTTTTTTTTTTTTTGAAGTTTCTGGCGTGGCAGGATTTTGATCAGTTTAATCATCGCCAAAAATAATTGTTACTACAAGTTAAATTAAGGACTTACTGGCCCAAAAAATAGGAGCTAATCACAACTACGCCCCCTTCACACTCCACCTCGCCTGGCTCTTTGGCAGATATATTTGGAAATGCCCTCGCCGACCTCATGAATATGATCTGATGCATTATGATTTGCTCTTGTTACTGCACGGTGACAAATACGCTCTTAACAGAACATTTCAGTTTATTTTTGCCTCCTTTTTTTCCAAAGCGGCATGTTAAAAATTGCTCCCAGCACTGTGTGGTTACCAAAGACAGATGATTATTCACTGTTGTTGCCACGCTTGTCAGAAAAAAGCCACATGACCAGTACATTACTTTTATGGGTACAATCCTGTATATGTACCCTGTAATGAATTTTTGAAAAAAATGTCAATATAATAGTTATATTTTAAATAAAAGTAATTTATTTACTGTTACTACCCAGACTCCTATGCTTTTCAAGCAGCCCAGTCCCTCACTGCAGTTGGCAAAGTCGTCAAATTTTAATGCCTACAAGTGCAATGACCACTCACTGATCCCGGCACTTTCAGTTTTATGAAGGCAAGACTTTCACGGGTGGGTGTATGTTACGCGGGGTTAATATCCATCAAGGGGCCACATGTATGTGTGTGTTGGTGATCATCAACTGTGGAACAGGGTGTTTTGCCCTCCCCGAGTCTGGCCGGGCTCCCCTGTGACTAGGCTGAAATGGAAGTGTGCTGCAGGTCAGTGTTGGGCTGTAATTATTTCCTCACTTCATTAAGTGCGAGTAAACCATCACACTCAGCACTGCAGCTAATGCGATGCCCCTCTGGCATTGTAATGCTCTCTAAATGAATGCCCCTCTGACAGCCCTGGGCCTAGTGGGCAGCAGATTACTGCAGGGTTAGCCCCAACAATGCTGGAGCCTCCAGCAGCAGAAGCATTCATTATCAGGCTTGATATGACCCAGCCGCTCCTCGCTGCTCTCGTCAGAATCGAAGGCCTCGGGCTCGTCTGAATCCTCTAAAGTCTTGTTCGGGCACCACATCACTGAGTCATAAATTAAATGTAAATGCCATCTGAAAGTACTTCACTTTGACAGGTAATATGCTCTTAATAGCTATGACTATTTGCCCATTACAGCCACTGCGTCAGGTGCTGCTGAGGAACTCAAGAGTTTGGAGTTTTCAGACATTAACTTTACTTTCTTTTACTCTTGTCTTTTTTATATATAGGTGAGACAACAGTAGAGGAGATGTATGACAGGATGTTTACTGTCACCAGCCGGGTGAGGTTTTCTGTCACCAAAGAGGATGATGGAGTGCCAGTGGACTGCATCATTGACCACCCAGCTGTAAAGGACCTCCTGGCTCAAAGACACTTGGAAGTGCTTTGTGAGTGACCCAGAACTATGACATTTTGGGGCCAGAACCAAATCCAAAGCCTTGTAGGCACTGCCAGGAACTGTATTTCACTCAGGCTTGCTTGGCAGACACACTAGATTTTGCACCATTTACGTGAAAAGTGAGCGCAAACAGAAATTGTGGATCAACTTCTGGCAAAATAAATAAGGTAAACAGCTAAACAAGCAACACAGCCTCCAGAGAGCCATAAACAGACACCGTCCTTTGTTAGTCATAGGGAGAATATTTGTGCCACTTGGAAAGCAGAGCGCAAAAAAAAAAAAATCTCAGACTATTGAGCTGCATGCTCAGATTGTCCACTCACTCACTCAGTCGCTTCATATTGTTTTATTCCCAGAAGACCGACAGGAGGATAAAGGCTCAGCTGTAGATGCATTTTTGGCTTTTATTTCAATGAAATGCTGCTACATAATTACTTGATATTTGCGGTGAT
This sequence comes from Anablepsoides cearensis, assembly GCA_032275365.1. Taxonomy (NCBI): domain Eukaryota; kingdom Metazoa; phylum Chordata; class Actinopteri; order Cyprinodontiformes; family Rivulidae; genus Anablepsoides; species Anablepsoides cearensis. Next base: position 8,393,477 of record JAUBOC010000077.1, read on the forward strand.
ATTTTTGTTTTGACAAGTAAACGCCAAAACATCTGCACCGCATCGGCTATTTTTAGGCTTGACACACTGAAACTGATCCACATTTTCCTGCCTCATCTACAATGAAAGCCTGACATGGATTGCAGCTGTAGTTCTGGTAATATATGCTAATCTTCTCTGTGTTAATTATGAATTAATCTCTCCCGTGGAGTCAAATGTAAACAGAAACAACAACAAAGTAGTGATGGGGCAGTACTATGATTGTCGTCAGCGACTTTACAGCATTTTTAGAAATTTGTGCCGAGCGTCCCCCAATATGATTGTGAGCACTGCACATGTTGAGGAAAAAGCAATGATGGAGGTGAGTCAAAAGTCTCAGTACACTCGTATTTCAGACAGAAAAGGGAAAACAACTTGTCTGAATACTACCAGCAAATAACTGGTAAGAGGGTCTATCTTTTAGACAAGGTCCAGAACATGGCTGCTGTCTTAAAATGTGCCCCCTCACCCATTACTTGCTGGGGTATTCAGATATGTCATTTTTACTTTTTGTTTCTGAAATAAATGTGTGTACTGAGACTTTTGACTCACCTTTAATAGTAGGCTTTTTGTTTATATTCGGTGAAATATAAAAACAGGTTTTTATCTTTTTTAAAGGGCCTGTGACATCATATTTTTTGTAATAAACATGAATGCATTTTTGGAAAGATAACATTGATGACATGTTGCAAAACAAATTTCATGCCACTGAGATGAACAGTTGTTGAGATATTTGCATGTGAAGAAACAGGAAATGATGTCAAAGGGGAATGTCTGAATGTGAACAGAGCATTGTTACAACACAGACTGTAAAGAAGAATCTGATGTTTTTTTAGATTATTTTGAGTCGCTATCAAGAGAGATAAAGAAGAGTTAATGTTTAAATAATTTTGTTTAAATAAACGTAAAGCAGAGAGTTTATTTTATTATTGAGTTCTCCCTTGATGTCACTTCCTTTTTTCACTTTGGCTGAGCCAAATTCAAAAGAAAATAAGCCAGTTATGTGACAAAATGGGTAAAATAATCCGTACCATGCCAATTTTCTTATTATAAAGATGTTTTGTTTGATGTTTTGTATCTGAAGGATAGGCATGTCACAGATACTTTAACTTATCCTAAATATTCATGACTTCAACATATATTTAGATGCAAAAACATAACATTAACCAATCCAATTTTTCATCAGAATTGTGAATGTAAAATGATAGTTCAGGTCTTTTGAACTGGGATTTTCGTCGAAAAAATATGCACAATTAATGTTGATAAATAATGATATTTTGCCAACAGTACAGAAAAATGAACACACACACAGACACTGCTCATTATCACTGTATTTTGATGTATTGTAAGAATATTTTTGTTCAATTACCCAATTTAAACTATGTGTTTTGTCACCTTGTGACGTAGCATATAGTGACGAGAAAACAAGATTTTGTGAGATGTCAAAAGACGTTTCGACGTCCTTAAATGGTGCAATGATTGAAGAGGTAATACAAGCTGCCTATCACTGTTAAACATCACAGAAAGGTTAAGGCACTCTTTTGTAGTCTGTGCCGAATATTAATTTCCTTTTTTTCCCAGGTAGATAGCTGTTTTGTTTGACCTTTCAAGGAATAAGAGAAAGGTTGACTGAAATCGCTTGACATTTTGATAATCTTTTGCAAGCAATGATAAGAGAAAAGAAAAACCCTTTTTTTGCTGTAAGGTACTGCAAACTGACTGAATGTTCACTGAGCGCTGAGAGTGTTATCCTCTTACATTTTACTCGTGGCTGTTTAGCCTTAATTGAGGTGACCGTTTCTTTTTTCAGATTCACTTTAGATTCCAGTTATTAATATTAAAAATTCATTTTTTTTTTACCCAACTCATCTGTTTTATTATTATTATCGTTTTAGATAAACCAGAAGTGAAGATTTTGGTGACGAATCCCAAAGGTTTAACAAGAGAAGGAGACAATCTAGATTTGACGTGTAGCGCTGAAGGAAAACCACAGTGAGTATTCGTTCAGATGAATGAGCTTCAGAACTCTGCTGTCCACTGTATATCCTGTTCTCTGACAAACACTCCCTTAACCTTTCATTGTTCCATTAAACCAGCTGTTAGCATGCTGTACACCATTAGACGGGGCCCTCCTCGTGGCCCTCCTCTTCAAATCTTAGATGTGACCTTTATTTCAGATTTCTCTCCCGGACAGACAGCCTCTGAGTGATGTGTTTGGTATTTGTGCTGTTAAGTCCCCATCAGATCAACTGGTTGAGAGTAGAGGAGGACGTGCCGCCTCACGCTGTGGTCACCGGCTCGGATCTCTACATCGCCAACCTGAACAAGTCGTATAACGGCACGTATCGCTGCGTGGCCTCTAACGTAGTGGGAGAGGCCTATGATGACTACATCCTCTATGTTCATGGTATGTTTTACACTTAAGCACACTGATGACTGCAATACTATTACTTTTATTTTCTACACTCACCGGCCACTTCATTAGGTACAACATGCTAGTAACGGGTTGGACCCCCTTTTGCCTTCAGAACTGCCTCAATTCTTCGTGGCATGGATTCAACAAGGTGC